>ML567473.1:0-17875 GCA_005815305.1 Pandalus platyceros | reverse complement strand
TCCTCAATTTTAAAATTTTTATTTATGACAGAACACTCTCCCCGTATGGCCCCCAGTACCCGGCATAGTGGGGTGCAAACAATCCCCGGGCCCCAGACTGCCTTTGCCGATGTCGTGAGGGTGGACACGCCCGGCAATAGTATCGAATCCACCCCCGACCAGAATTCTCGTGATAGACCTTCCTCTTTCTCTATTCACTATTCTAATATACGTGGGCTGTCTTCTAATCTTTCTTCTGTTGAACATCACTTATCTACTCATCTTCCAAACCTTTTCCTTCTTTCCGAAACCCAGTTGTCAGGCAATGCTTCCCCTGCTCCTTTTAACATCTCCCACTATAACCTCATCTCCCGTTTCCATTCTAAGGGTTGGGTTTGTGCCTACTGTAACATTAACACACCTATTGCAAGACTCATGGATCTTGAATCTCCAAATTTTGATGTCTTGTGGCTCAAAATTTGTCTATCCACCTCTACCATTCTCCTTTGTTTCTGTTACTGTTCTCCTAATTCTTTTGATCATTCTACCTTCTTTGCTTACCTCACTTCATGCCATGAGTCCTTGCAATCTTCACACCCACACGCCGAGATCCTCTATATTGGGGATTTCAATGTACACCACACAGAGTGGCTGAACTCCTCCAGAACTGATTCTGGAGGTAGGGAAGCTCATTCTTTTTCCATTCTTCACGAGCTGGAACAGATTATCAAACATCCTACTAGAGTTCCAGATCGTCACGACCAAGAACCTAACATTCTTGATCTATTCTTTACATCTAATCCTATAAACTATTCCTATTCTATATCTTCTCCTCTTGGCTCTTCTGATCACTCTGTTGTCTCTGTCTCTGCTTCTTTGGCACCTCTCCCACCCCTCCCTCATACAAAACGCCTACTATGGCACTTTGAGCGTGTCCAGCGAACTGATATGAGTGCTTTTCTTTACGATTTCCCATGGGGTGATTATTGCTTCCGTTCCGGTGATGCGAGCTCTGTTGCAACTTACGTGACAGAGATCATGACTGCGGGGATGGATGCTTATATCCCCTCCTCTATTAAATCTTTCTCTCCATCTAACTCTTGGTTCGATCGTGCCTGCTCTTTTGCTATTCAGGCAAGAGAGCGTGCTTATCAGTCTTACCAAAACTCTCCTTCAGCTGCTTCTCATTCTGCTTTTATTTCAGCTAGGAATCGTTGCAAAACTATAATTCGTAGGGCTAAGCATTTCTTTGTTAAAAAGAAATGTGATAACCTGACTGCATCTCCCTCTAATAATTCTTTTTGGTCCTTAGCCAAAAATGTCTCTAATAACTTCTGTAATTCTAGCTTTCCTCCTCTCTTTCGTCCTGATGGATCTATAGCTTGCTCTCCGACTGAAAAAGCCACTCTCTTCGGCTCTCTGTTCTCTACTAACTCTTCTTTGGACGATTCCGATGCCCCTTTACCTTCTAACTTACCCTTTTCTCATCCTATGCCCCCCCTCATTATTTCTCACCATAAGGTTCGCAAGGCACTGCTCGCTTTAGACACCAATAAGGCGCATGGTCCTGATGGTATCCCAGCAAAATTCCTAAAGGAATTTGCTTGGGAGCTGTCGCCTGTGCTTGGTCGTCTTTATCGCCTCATTCTCATTACTCACACTTATCCTACCCCTTGGAAGCATCCGCTTGTTCAACCTGTACCTAAGAAGGGTGACCGTTCTAATCCTTCCAACTATCGTCCTATTGCTTTAACTTCTACTATAGCTAAAGTCTTCGAATCTCTTCTCAATGCTCATTTTCTTAAACATCTTGAATCTCACTCTCTTCTTTCTGACAATCAGTATGGTTTCCGTAAAGCGAGATCTACCGGTGATCTTCTATCCTATCTTACTCGTGTATGGTCATCCTCTCTTAGGGACTTTGGGGAATCTTATGTCGTCGCTCTTGATATCTCTAAGGCTTTCGATAGAGTGTGGCATGAGGCTCTGTTAGCCAAACTTCCTGCTTATGGCTTTACTCCTCCACTCTGTAAACTTATTTCTAGCTTTCTCTCTAATCGCTTTATCTCTGTTGTTGTTGACGGCGCAACATCTGCTCCTTTTCCTATCTCTAGTGGTGTTCCTCAGGGCTCTGTTATATCTCCAACTCTTTTTCTCCTCTTTATAAATGACCTCCTTCAGTCCACGTCTAACCCTGTCCACTCTTATGCTGATGATTCAACTCTGGACAAATCTTCCTCCTTCTCCTCACAACCTTCATCTTTAGCTCGCTCTCAATCTCGTATCGCTTTATCTTCAGCTATTAACACGGGTCTGGACAGGATTTCCAACTGGGGCAATGCTAATTTGGTTAAATTTAATGCCTCCAAGACACAATTCCTACCTATTTCTCTCTCTACTACTCCTTCTGTCTTTGATATCAATTTTGAAAATGTTGAAATTCAGCCTCTCCATTCTATCAATATATTAGGTGTTAACGTAAATTCAAATTTGTCTTGGAGGTTGCATATTTTGGAAGTGGCGAAGTCGGCCTCAAAAAAGTTGGGAGTGCTGTTCAGATGCCGTGACTACTTTTCCTCGGAGCAGCTCCTCCAGCTGTACAAGGGGTTAATTCGCCCTTGTATGGAGTAATGCTCCCACATCTGGGGGGGCTCTCCTTCTACTTCCCTCTTGGACAGAGTTGAATCAAAGGCTATTCGCCTTATCAACAACTGTAATCTGACCTCTACTTTAGACCCTCTTTCTCTCCGTCGAAAGGTAGCCTCTCTTTCCCTCTTCTACAGATATTACTTCGGTCATTGTTCAATTGAGCTGGCGGGTTGTGTGCCGCCTCCTCTTCCGCGGCCTCGTAACACCCGCCAGGCCACCAGTTCCCACAGTTATTCTGTGGAAATTACCAACTCGAGGGTCAATTGCTACAATGACTGCTTCTTTTCTTCTACTTCCAAGCTCTGGAACTCTCTTCCTGAGTCTGTCTTTCCTGTTTCTTTTAATCTTTCATCCTTTAAGAGGAAGGTCTACCATCACCTTAGGGGGGCTTAGGGGAATTTTTAGTTAATTTATTTTTTTAATTAATTTTCTAAAATTAATTTTTTTTTTTATATTAATAATGTAATTGCGTTTATGGTCTGTTTTATTCCTTTTTTTTAATGCTTTTATATTTATTTTTATTTTTTTCTTATTTTTAAAATTTTAAAATTGTATAACGTTTTATTGTGGCCCGAGCCTGACATGGGCAGTTCTGCCCGTCTCGGTGCCACCGATCCATAAAAAAAAAAAAAAAAAAAAACTACATAAGCTTGTGGACTTATTCTCTTGAGAGTAAGACTGGGAGGTCTCTGCTGAGGATAAGAATGAAATGACTGGGAGTAGTAAGGCTGGGAGGGCTGAAATGCATTGTAACTTCTATTATCTGAAGTTCGCAAGGGAGAAGCCCCTTGAATCTGGACAGGTCTATCAGAGATGGCAACATTTCATTTGAAAAGCCTACCTCCCAGAATATGGGACACACACTAGTTCCGAGGCTTTTTAAATAAAAATTGGCATCTTTAATAGACATGTCTAGATACAAGGGGCTTCTCCCTTGCAACTTTCAGATAATAGAAGTTACAATGTATTTCAGCCCTCCCAGTCATTTCATTCTTATCCTTAGACCTCCTACTCAGTCTTAGGCTGTCCTCTATTAAAAGAAAACAAAATCACACCTGGGTCAAAATATGAATCAATAAATAGATTTATACATACTGCACTATATAATAAATATGGAACATGCCTAAAAATAAGAAAAATAGATTTGTACCAAAAATCACACCAAGGTTAAGAATCATTAGCTCTGACACTCCGAGTGCCATTTCCTTGTGCTTCAGACAGGCCCGAAACCTGCTGAAATATGTCTTGCAGGGGGGCTGTAGTCTTTCAAGCGTTGTCGTTATCCAGCTAGGAATCGTTTGGTCCAGACTCGGACGTTCCTTTGTGTACTTGCATGGGGAATATCCAACAATGGGATGTGTCTCTATGGACTGACTAGTGCCCAGGTTATAGGCTATTTCAGCCCCCTCTGCGGCAGCTGGCGATTTCATCAATCGTTAGGCTGCAACCTCTGCAGGAGCGTGCAATAACTCGCGGTCTTAACATTCCAACCTATCGTTAAGCGATGGCCTAGGTTCCATCTGGTTCTGTCATGGGGAACTGTGGAATCTACCTAGGTCTTAGGTTGGAATGGGGAAATGGTCGCATGGAAGCGACTAAGCGCAGGGTTTCCATGACTACTTCAGTTACTTATTGAGCTAATATAGATTATGAGTAGGCATGCAAACACATCATTACATTGACATCTTAAATGAATAATTATACAGTGTTAATGTCATGGGAACTTATCTGAAACAAGTGAAGTTGTCTGCAAAATGGCCGCCGGCAACTTCCAGGCCACCACGCACCTGTTAGAGGGGGAAGAGAAGAGCCCAAAAAATCCCCCCTACATTCACTCACTCGCTAGCATTCACCCAAGCCGGGTGTCCCGATATCTGGTCCATATATCTACATTTCCTACAATTTTGTACTCGCCAATTATGAGCGATCATGAAGGTAAGAGGCTCAGGTCTTTAAATATATATATTACTGTTGGAGTTGTATTTACTTAGGATTTATTTCAGTTGTGTGCCTTAACTTGTTAAAATAATTGAGGGATAATTGGGTTGTTCCTGTTGGGTACTTACACACACACACAGTTGTGTACTCGTTACCTTATCCTAGCACTACCTTGTTTAATTCTTTCATGATAGTTCTACTCAAGTACCTTTGTTGAGCAGTTAAGGCACTTTGGTTTAGAAGGTGGATGGTTTTGATAATTAACTTTTCATTGACAGTTGAATCCGGTGCTGCTTTACAGCCACTCTCTCACGTACCCCCACCTATAGGAGGGCCTCCTTGTGGCCGTTATATCTCCACGACCGACCGATGCCTCTTACCTTCTATCGATGTACGCCACAGCACATGCGTAGAACACTCACGCTGCCTTAATGGAATAAACACACCAGGAGAGTATTGCCCAATTAGTTGTGAGGTTTGCATTCTTTACATAAACCTGATTAATAACAATTGCGATGCGGGAACCAGGT
Organism: Pandalus platyceros; assembly: GCA_005815305.1. Taxonomy (NCBI): domain Eukaryota; kingdom Metazoa; phylum Arthropoda; class Malacostraca; order Decapoda; family Pandalidae; genus Pandalus; species Pandalus platyceros. The sequence goes on along the minus strand of ML567473.1, from coordinate 12,779 downwards.
CTTCCTCACAATCACAGATCCTTAATGCCATTGCATATATCAATGATCTCATGGGTGTTGTGGCCATGTTAACCAACACCGTATTAATATGTTCTGAACCCCTCTTATCCGGCTGGCTTAACTATGCTAAACAGTTAGTGGTGCACGAGAGGTCATTTCTAGCTTTAGATTCTTTCTCTCTTGCTAAGGCAGAGGTGGAAGCTAATATTGTTTCACCTAATGATGATAGGTCTCACCAGGCCTGCGTAATTTCTTCGCTTAGGGGTCTAGGCTGGGCCTGAATCGATGGCTTTACAGTAAAAGAGGTTTCACGCAACGGTGTTGAGGGTATCAACGACACCAAACTAGATTATGTAGGGTTTGCCCCCAGGATTGAGCTTTATGAAGCCGAAGGTCTCAAATTTTACAAAAGGGTCACTACCGCTGAGGAACTAGAGGGGTTCTCAATAAAAGATACCAACAAAATAAAACGTGCTACCATTACTGACTCAATTAGAAAAGACTTGGACTTCTCTTTAGACATTAACGACAAACATAGACATACTCTTAACGTTCCTCCTTCAGTAGGCTTTACCTCGGTCTGTGATGATGAAGAATTCTGGCTCGACATAAATAGGAGGAAAAACGTCAAGCCAGGATCCTTCACCGAGCAGGTACATACATTCTTCACTCCTTCTAATCATGAAGGGCTCTGTGAATTCCTCTGTGTTCCCCTGTTCTCGACTACGCTCACAGAATCTTATGCTGGGGGGATGAAGTTAAAGAGACCAAATAAAGCCTCTATTGATTCCCTTAATCTGAACAAAAATGTATTAAAATCTATCATGTCTGCCCATTTGGGAGTTAATACTCTCACCTCCAGGATGGAGTCCCTTTTAGATTCCCTCCAAGAAAAATTAAATGCTAATGATTACGATTCCCTATCAGATGATTTAGACGCACTTTCCAAGTTAATGCATGCTACTAAACTCACTAACGATCAGTCTGTATTTGCCATTAAACACCAACTAATTGAAGCATCCTCTTCCATGCAAAAGGTCAGGCGCGAATGCATTGAAAACACTTAAACCAATATAATAGCTTATGAGGAATTAATTCATGAGGCACCTTTCACCAAGCATATTTTTCCTTCAAATGCTATGTTATCCCTCAAATCTAAGCTGAGAGATTCGTCCACCTCAGATGGGTACCGTGCCGCTTTGGCTGGTCGGGGAGGTGGAGGTCAAAATAAGTTTGGCTTCAGGAAATTTCGCAAGCCTAGAACCTCTTATCCAGAGAAGTCTGGGGGCCCCTCTGGACAAGATTCGTTCAAGGGGCGCTCCAGATTCCAGAGAAGGGGCGGTAGGAGGTTCGGGAGATGCCCTCGCTTTGGCAACAGAGGTTCCAACGAGGGTGGCTCCGGTACCCCCTCCGCCAACAAGTCTAACTGACTTGCCTGTGGGAGGCCGCCTTGGAGCATTTGCTCACCTCTGGCTCGATCAAACGATCGGTCAAATGCTCCGGGAAGGCCTCTCTTGGACTTGGGTAAACGGGGTGGCTCCCGTTTTCCCGGATTACCCCCATCAAGCCGATTTACGATTAGTCACACCAATGTTGGAGATGATCTGGGCAGGGACCGTCAGGGAAGTTCCGTGGGGGTCGTCCAAGTACCTTGGTCGGATTTTCGGAAGGAACAAGCCAGATGGGAAAGTGCGTCTGATTCTGGACATAAAGAGCTTAAATCTTCACATCCAGAACAGCCACTTTCTCATGCTGCACACAAAGGAAGTGTTCCTCCTTATCGACCAGGGTTCTTGGATGACCTCCATCGACCTGTCTTGGGCGTACTGGCATATCCCGATACACCCGTACGCCCAACAGTTCCTGGGCTTCCGATTCCTCGGGACAGAATTCCAGTTCAAGGCCATGCCATTCGGCCTGAACATTGCCCCGAGAATCTTCACATGGGTAATGAAAGATCTCATAAAAGAACTGCACAGCTGGGGAATGCAGATAATCGTCTATCTCGACGACTTCCTCATTATAGCTCCCACTCTCCAGCTCTCCATTCTGTGGACATCTTGGGCAGTTGGCCTCCTTCAGAAGAGGGGTTGGCTAGTGAACATGACCAAGAGTCACCTGGTCCCACAGCAGGAAGTCAAGTTTCTTGGCCTGCTGTGGAACTCGGTGACCATGAGAGTCAGGCTCACTCAAGAGAACGCAAGCAGGATTGCAGAACGCATCACATTATTCAGGCAGAGATACACCGCTCAGCTGAGGGACTGGCAATCCCTCCTCTGGGCGATCAATTTCTCTCTGTACACAATTCCTCGGAGGAGAAAGCTAATGTGCGAGCTCCTCAAGCTGCTCGTAAGGAACAGGGTTCACCCTACTCGGAACTTGGAGATTCCACAACTATTTTGGATCCTCACGGATGGCCTAGCAAACAGCAGTGCTTGGGATGAGTGGCGTCCCCTGCGTCCACCTGCAAACCAAGTGTCGGTTTTAATAGACGCCTCCCTGGAGGGTTGGGGCGCGGTGAGGGGCGAGGAGGTAGCCCGAGGGTGTTGGACAAGGGAGGAGGCAAGCCTCCATATCAACATCCTGGAGCTCCGAGTCTGCTTGATGGCTCTCCGGTCGTGGCTGTGGGACAAGGACCTGCTAGTGAGGTTCTTGTCTGACAACATGACGGCCGTGAGAGCGATCTTAAAGTTTGGCTCAACCTCCTCTCTATCAGTACAGTCGGAGGTAGACTCCATCATGGAGGAAGCTCTCGCTCTGAAGGTACTGGTTATAGCCAAACACATCCCGGGCTCCCCCAACGTCCTGGCCGACCAACTGTCTCGCTCCGGCCCTGTCCAGGGAGAGTGGTCGTTAACGCAGGAAACGTTTCGGTGGGTGCTGAACAGGGGGACTTGCCCAGAAGTCGACCTGTTCAGCACTGACTGGAATCACAGACTGCCAACACTCTGTACCAAATACAAAAGCCAGAAGACACTAGAAGTGGACGCATTCAGCTTGGAGTGGAACAAGTGGAAGTCAATTTACCTGTTCCCTCCAACAATCGTCCTCCTTCAAGTGCTCCAAAAACTAGAATCGTACCGGGGTGTGGCTTTGCTGGTTTTTCCAGATTGGCAGAGCCAACCCTGGTACCAGATAATACTATCTCGGGCACACTCCATCATGCCCATACCCAACTCAAGGGTGTGGCAGGGGCATCCGAGATCTCCAATCCTGTCCTCACCAGAATGCTGGTCAAGGCTAAGTACCGCGACTTTTATCTCTACGAGTTGAGGAAACATTTCCCTGATAAAGTAGCTAATGTCATGTTTCATTCAGTAAGGAAATCCTCTCACGAAACTTATGCTAGGGGTTTTGTTAAATTTCAATCTTTTCTGGTCTTAAATAACGTAAAATCCATTTCTCTTTGTACAGTCTTCAACTTTTTAAACTCCCTTCTGGAAAGTAAGTTAGCCATAAGCACCATTAACGTATACAAGTCGGCTTTATCGGCTCTTCTTTTTTATGGGTTTGGAATTAACTTAGAATGCAGGGAGGTCTCTCAATTTATGAAGGGGGTTAGTCTCTTGGGTTTTAAACCAGACAAGCCAGTCAACTGGAACGCAACGAGGGTGGTTGATTTCATTCTCAATTCACAAGACAATTCTTTAATGTTCTTAACTCAAAAGTCACTTTTTTTAACCCTCGTTGCTAGCGGTAGGAGAATCTCGGATGCCCTCAGCTCTCTTCGAACCAAGAACTTTCTTAACTATTCTGTCGACAAAAAGACTTTATCTATAGGGTATGATCCTTCCTATAGGTTCAAAAATGACAAAAGGACGGACAGACCAGAATCTATAATTCTGCACAGATACTGTACCATTGACAGACCGCAGACCAGTTCTTCCTCTTCGACCAATGACAATAGAAGACTATGCCCTCTTTTTAATCTTGAGGCTTACTTGCAAGCAACTAAAGCTACCACTTGCAATTTTCTATATGTTAACCCTAACAACCTCTCAGTCAAGCTCAACGCCAATCATGCTAGTAGTTTAATTGTTGATCTAGTAAAGTCAGGGGATCCAGGAGCTAGTTTTAACGTCAGGGATATTCGGTCCTTTTCTAGCAGTTTAGCTTGGCTCAGAGGAGCCTCATTTGAAACACTCACGTCATCGTGTCACTGGGCTTCGACCTGCTCCTTTATACATCATTACTTCAAGTCCGATTTTAATGTGGACCCAAGGCTGAATGCCCTTAATACTGGTCCCCTTGACCTATAGGGCAATACTCTCACACCACTACACCTGGCTTACACCTGTTTAGGTGAGATATTGGTAAACGCTAGCGAGGGGGGCCCTTCACTCCTCCCAGTCCATAATCAAATTCTGGTTAATTTTATTATTTCAGGGACTTTGCTATGCTATTTTTTGGCCAAATAAGCACGAGGAAATGGCACTTGGAGTGTCAGAGCTAATGAAGGATTACGTCAGTAATCTATATTAGCTCAGTACACTAAGAGTGCCATTTCTCGACTCCCTCAGAGACTTAAAGTCAGGGTTTCATTTTTATTTCAGTTCTGTTCCCTGTGGAGTGAAGGTCCCCAGTTATATTATTGCTAATACGAGTGAGTGAATGTAGGGGGGATTTTTTTGGCTCTTCTCTTCCCCCTCTAACAGGTGCGTGGTGGCCTGGAAGTTGCCGGCGGCCATTTTGCAGACTACTTCACTTGTTTCAGATAAGTTCCCATGACATTAACACTGTATAATTACTCATTTAAGATGTCAATGTAATGATGTGTTTGCATGCCTACTCATAATCTATATTAGCTCAATAAGTAACTGAAGTAGTCATGGAAACCCTGCGCTTAGTCGCTTCCATGCGACCATTTCCCCATTCCAACCTAAGACCCAGGTAGGTTCCACAGTTCCCCATGACAGAACCAGATGGAACCTAGGCCATCGCTTAACGATAGGTTGGAATGTTAAGACCGCGAGTTATTGCACGCTCCTGCAGAGGTTGCAGCCTAACGATTGATGAAATCGCCAGCTGCTGCAGAGGGGGCTGAAATAGCCTATAACCTGGGCACTAGTCAGTCCATAGAGAGACATCCCATTGTTGGATATTCCCCATGCAAGTACACAAAGGAACGTCTGAGTCTGGACCAAACGATTCTTAGCTGGATAACGGCAACGCTTGAAAGACTACAGCCCCCCTGCGAGACATATTTCAGCAGGTTTCGGGCCTGTCTGAAGCACGAGGAAATGGCACTCTTCGTGTACTGAGCTAATATAGATTACTGACGTAATCCTTCATTAAATAGATTTCTACTGGAATATAAAATAGATTTGTACTGTTATATAAAATAGATTTGTACTGGAATATAAAATAGCACTATAAAATAAACATGGCCCTTTGAGAAAAAAAGGGACTTTGAGCCTTTCAAGGTGAAAAGGCTATTTTTGGTAAGTGACTCTTGACTGTCATGCATTATTCCTTGAGACCTACCCGTGGTCATAAATACTAGGAACAATATACTAAAACTTTAATAAAGCTAGACCAAAGCATGCTATACCCCAGCAGAGTATAGTTAGCTATATATGGGAGGACAAGTCATACGGGTAAATTGTGAAACAATACCAAAATGTATAGCACTTAACGACCCGACTCTCGGTCACGCTTCACGGCGTAGAGATGGGTAGGCATGCTTGGGAACGTTATAATACAACTTACTACCAGTAAATAATTGATTTTTAATATAATATAATCCTGAAGGGGAGGGAGGAGGATAGCATGACAGTCAAGTGCCACTTACCAAAAATAGCCTTTTCACCTTGAAAGGCTCAAAGTCCCTTTTTTGGTTTTTAGTGGCACTTGACTGTCATGCATGTTATACCACCACAGCGCATGCAGGAAGGTAGAAGGTTTAGATAAATTAAAAACAAAGTCATAAATCCAAATTTGCTTGTATTTGACAAAAATATTCATATTTTTACATACGGTGTCAAAAATGTATTACAAGCAATCTTAAGACTAACATACAATTTCACTTAAATGCTTAAGAATAATATATAGGATATTTTTTATGTACAGACAGTTGTTGAAATTCCTTGACCTAATACAACACATGATCTTTTGACAGCCTCAATCGGCTTAAGATAGTGCTTCCTGAAGACTCTCCCTGAGGACCATCCTATTTTATTGACAATTTCATCTTTGTGAAACTGAGCTAAGAATGCTAGGGAAGTAGACATTTTCCTAACATCATGTGCTTTTGGAAAAACATCTTTTTGAGATAATTTAATCACCTTACACAATACATTGGAGATCTGTCTCGTTGTGAAAGGGTTACCTTCTTTATTGATAAATAAAGGGCCCGCCTTCAATAAATTTGTTACAAGTAGGTAACGATTTATGGTGTTAACTGGGCAGAGTGGGTGTGGGCTTCCATCTGCTTTTTTCATGCATTGAATTACAATAGGTGGATTTCTTTTGGCTGGTTTTTCGTTCTTATGTAGAAAATCAGACTCAAAAGTAATTGAGACATGTGAATCGAAGATTGCAAGATATTTTGGATCTCTCTGGACTGCATTAAGCTCGCTCACTCTGCTGCCTGTGGCGAGAGCGACTAAAAACATAGTTTTCATTAGGAGCGTTTGCGTTGAAGGATTGATATTAAATTCATCTGTGTCCAAAAATGCTAATACTTTATCTAGTGACCATCGTATGGGTCGGTAAAGAGTATTTGGTCTAATATTCTGCAGTCCTACGAGGAGTTCTGAGAATAGAGGTAGGGATACGTCCAGCTGAAAGCTAACATGAGTGGTTTGCCGATAGCCGCTTTGTAAGTAGCTACTGTGGCGGAAACGAACTGTTTCTCAAGAAACAGGTATCTCATAAAGGCACAGATGCATTCTTTGTCAATATGTGAAGTATCTTTGATATTCAAGAAATGACAGAAGGACCGCCAAGCCATGTCATATTGCTTGGTTGTGGAGGGGCGAAGCCTTCTCTGTAATATATCTACTGTCTCCTCTGAAAAGCTTTTCGAGAGGCAATCCCTTATGAAAGCCATACGTGAAGGCGGAGTGGCGGATTTGAGTCGTAATAGAAGAATCGTTTGCCGACTCTCTGTGACAGCTTGGGATCTGGTAAAGGTAGATGCCGTTGGAATCTCTCTAGTAAGAGAGGAAACCACGGTTGAGAGGGCCAAAATGGTGTGATTAGAACAACCTCTCCTTTGTAGTGTCGAAGCTGTGTCAAAACCTTCGAAATCTGGGACCAGGGTGGGAATAGGTATATTGCCGACCACTGGTTCCAGTTCTGTAGGAAAGCATCCAATGCCAGTGTGTGTGGATGTTTCACTGGGGAGACAAATTTTTGTAGTTTGCGATTTTCGCGAGTTGCGAACGGATCCACCTGTGGGTGGATCCCTAGAGAGAGAATCCATTTGAAGGATCTCGTGTCTAGGCTCCATTCTGATTGAAGGGGCTCGTTTCTTGATAAGCTGTCCGCTATTACGTTCCTGACTCCTGCTACATGGTAAGCTGTCAGGTAAAGCTTGTGCTTTTGGCACATTACTGCAATGGTCATGATCCAGCCATTCAAGACATGAGAGCGTGCTGATCCGCCTCTGTTGATGCAGTGTACTACTGTTGTATTGTCTGAGCGCACTCTGATGTGCGTCCCTCTGAGGAATTTGAATGACCTCAGGGCTAGGTATACTGTCACCAGTTCTAGGATATTTATGTGGAGTTCCCTGAATATTGGATTCCACAGACCTGAGACTTCTTTGTCTTCTGAGTGAGCTCCCCATCCCTCTAGAGATGCGTCTGTATAGATATCTTTGGAGGGTGGTGGAGGCCGGAACAGCTCCTGACGGGTAAGTGTGTTCGGGAGGAGCCATCTCTTGAGAGCCTTTACCAATTTCTTTGGTGGGGGAAAAGGGATGTCCCTTTTTCCTTTCTTTGCTGATGTCACAAAGTAATGGCTCAGGAATTTGAGAGCTGTTTTCCCAATTGGGTCTGCTACAGACGCGTGTTGGAGGGTGCCTAACACACTCTCCAGGTATCGTCTGGATACCTTGCGTGCTGTTATGAAGCTCTGGATTAAATTTTGGACAGCTTTTATTTTCTGGGAAGGAAGCGAGATTAGGAACTTCGCTGTATTCCAGTTTATACCCAGCCATTCGAAGTTCATTGCTGGCTCGAGACGTGACTTGCGAAGGTTCATTTTGAATCCCATTTTGCGGATTAGGTGGATCGCTATGTCTCGGTGTCTTAGGCAAGCAGCCTTGGACATTCCCCATACTAGCCAGTTGTCCAGGTAGGCTATGATTGGCACTGCCCTTTGACGGAGTAGGTCTAGGACGTGCTTTGTCAGGCGGGTGAATACTTGAGGGGCTATGTTTAGCCCGAATGGCATGGCTTTGAATTGGAACTTTTCTTGTCCTAGTCTGAAGCCTAAGTATTTCCTGAAGGATTTTCGTACTGGGATGTGAAAGTACGCGTCCTGAAGGTCTATTGAGATTGTCCAAGCCCTTAGTGGGAGTATTTCCCTGATGTGGCTGATTGTCGTCATCTTGAAGCGTGGACAAACGATTGAATCGTTTAAGGTCGAGAGGTCTAGAATTACTCTGAGCTTGTCGGTACCTTTCTTTGGGACTGTGAACAGTCGTCCTTGGAATGAAAGGAATCTGGTTCTTTCTATTACATTTGCTTCTAGAAGCAGTGATGCATACTCCAGTAGGAATGGAGTAGGGGTTTGAAGAAAGAGTCGTGGGGCTTTCGGAAATGATATCCATTTCCATGAAAGTCCTCTTTTTACGACCGAATATGCCCATGGAGATCTTCTCCAAGAGTTTGCAAATCCTTGCAGACGTCCCCCGACCTTGCCTGTCTCAAACCTGTGGTTTCTGACTTGGGGTGATTGTTGTGGATCCCCTGCCACGGCCTCTACCTCTGCCTCTGTTTGAGTTGCCCTGTTGTTGCTGTTGTGCTACAAAGGGTTTCTGTGGTGTCTGTTGGAAGACTTGTTGTTTCCAAGCAGGAGGATCAGAGGGGAAATTAGCTTTTCGCTGGAAGTTCGCTTGAGAGGTATTCTGTTTCTTATTAGAAGAATTGGGATAGTTCTGTTTCCTTTTATGAGCTTTTGGTCTATGTTCCAGTAGCTTCAAAAAGGTGAGGTTTATCCTTGTGCTCTGCTCCTGTAGTTGTCGGATAATTGAGTCAGGAAAGAGCTTAACCGAGAATGGGTCCACTTTAAGAAGACGGATTACCCAAGGGTTCTCTTTGTTACAGTTTCTAAGGACGTCCTTCCTAACTTGAAGGCGGGATCTTAGGAACTTTTGTGTGGCGAACAGTAGGACTGGCAAGAATGCCTTTGTAGAAGCTGCCAGGGCTTGAGGGACATCGCCATACTTTTCCTCTGAGGTCGTGACTCTGAGGGTCTCTAGGTTAGTTAAGGTAGAGACGGCCTGTTGGAAGGCCAGGCGACATTCGTACTCGTTTTTGAGGTTAAAGTTGGACGAATGAGCAAATTCGCTGGACTGTAACTGCTCGCCTACATTCGTAGGTGTAAATTTCTTCCCTTGGGAGAATTGTAGGAGTGTTTCCGGGGCATGGGCAGCGGGTACACTAGGGATTGTCAGGAAGGAAGGCGTAGCCTCGTCCCATGATAGCCTTTCGCTTTTTACGAAGGATTCGGATGCTTCTAAGATGTGTTGAAAAAATGGCTGTACGAAGAGGAGATCTTCTGTCTCCGAGATGAAGCAGTTTCCGGATAAAGGCATGTTCTTTTGTCTATTGTCTTTGATAGAGGAATTGTTCGTTACCACTAGATTACCAAAGTCTAGGAAGGCACGATTTGCTGACATATGCTTTGGTTCTCTTTTTGATGCTTGAAATTTTTGTTTCCCTAGTACCATTCGGAACATAGGAGGGAACCATTCCGTGCCGTCCTCCTGCTCTCTGTATTCGATCATATCTCCGTTAATGTGCGATGTGCCTATCTGGAGGCTTCCATCTGCTAGTAATAGCATATCACGTGTTAGAGATCTCCATTCATTATATCTAGACAACTTAGTTGTCCTGGAGGATGAGGTTCTGTCAGAAAGTCTGCTGTGACCTTAGAAGGAGTTGGAGAGGGAGGACGAGAACCTGGCTCGTCAGTTTGGTGAGTCGGTGTCTGTATGACTGATGACATATGCGGTGTCGCTGCCGGGCTATATAGGGCTGTGGCTGGTGGATTCATAGGGCGCGGGTTGTCTGTTGGGGCAGTCTCCGGCCTATCCTTAGTTGATTTTTTAGAGGATTTTACTTTTGAGTTGTGATCCATTGGTTCTCTAAAAGCTCTCATTATATCCGTGAACCTTTGGTCCTGTGTCATCCTTTGGTCTGATAAGGGAGAATTAAATGTAGCCAGAGCGTTTTCCAGATCTCTCATTTTTATAAATGCATCAGGGTTATTTGTAAGCTCTGAGGAAGGAGGTCTATATTGGTTTGGTCTATAATCATAGTCGTCCTCTGGGGCTACTTGTGACCTGCTTATGGTCATTTCCTCATTTATTACGTCTGCTCTGTCGTCGTCATCATGTACTGAGCTGGCAGAGCCTGGGGTCCTAGGCCTGTAATTATAGGGGTCTGGTGAGGAATGGTCAATGGGGGATGCAATATCTATGGGATAATGCGTCTCAGACTGTGTTTCCGATTGATGGTTAGAGCTTATCGTAATCTCTTCATATTGAAGGGGAACGTGTCCCTCTGAAAGATCACTAGTACCCGTTCCTTCGGCCATATCTTTGAAGTAATTATATGCCCATGACATGGTTTGTGATACTGCGTCGAACTCATGTTTGTGTAGGAATGCTGCTTGACCAGGTTTCCTATTTTTGGAATTTTTAGCGAAGCCTCTTGTCCAAGAGCGTAGGTTATATGCATGGGTAGCTGCGGATTTAACATAGTTATCCTTAAAATTAGCAATAATAGCAAGACAAATGGAACAGTCCTGAAAGGAGTACAGTTTATCAACAGAGCACTTGGAATGAGACCGACATTCGGTGTGTCTTGTTCCGCAGGTATCCAGGGATTTCTTGCAGATTGAGCAGGAAATTTTTCTTGATCTAGGTGCCATAATGGTCCTGAAAGAGAAGGTCCTTATTAGTCAGGCAGTAGGGATAAACAACTGAGTGAGAAATGCTTATAGAATTCATATTCTAAAGGAAAAAACTTTTTTAGAAAGAGGTTTTTTGAACTCACTTTTAGCTAACTTCGTCAGGAGAGGGTATCCCAAGAGTAGCTTGTTATTGCTGCTGATCCTTGACCTTGTTGTGGGGCTTTGAGCCGGTAGACCTTGGGCCAGTAGACCTTGAGCTGGTAGGTGATGTGTCTGGATCCTTGACCTTGATGTGTGGCTTTGAGCCGGTAGGCCTTGAGCCGGTAGGTGATGTGTCTAGATCCTTGACGTTGGGTGATCCAGCTGTAAGCACTTTGGGCCGGCAGATGTTGTCTCACAAGCTGAGGAAAGAGGAAATTTGTAAAAATTCATCCTATATTGTTTTGAGGAAAATACATTGTTTTATCCTAAAGCAATTTCATCCTTAGATGATTTAATTAGAAGTTATTTTAAGCATGGAGCGTTAAGATTAACTTTAATTTTTTAAAAAAGGCATAACGATCTCTCGTTTTTATGACTGAGCCGGCACAGTGAGGACCTTAGAGAGAATCCTTTGTGTTTCTAGATCTTTTTTAAACATCGGATTGCATTGACCATCCTTGGTATGAATTCTGTTTTGTTTAAAAAAGGCCAGCTGGCAGGGGTTGATGGTATCAGGCCTAGTTGGCGAACCCCTTATGTTAATTATGAAAGTAATCAATGGTGGTGGATATTATCATAAATTTAACAGGTTATATATAAGTTAGTTATGAAAGTAAATCAATGGTGTTGGATATTATCATAACTTTAACAGTTTATATATATTTATCGTAAAAGATAAAGGAGTCCTAGCCTGGATTAAACATTGTTTTCCTGGTAGGGCTCTTTTTGTTATTTTTTGAAATTAATTAATGGCCAGTCCTAAAAAAAGTCGAAAAATAACAATTTTATATACCTTGGTTAATGATTCTTAGATCAGGTATAGCGATACGTGTGCGTCGCGGCAGAGAGGTAATCGCATATAAATTTTCAATGAAAATCAGGAAGATTAATCGTAGATTAATTTGATAGATAATAGCCTAAGAAAGTAAGCACTCTGTAATGAATCCGAAAGATGGGCAATCCGTAGATAGCCTAGGGTATACGTAAGCGCGTCTGTAGCTCCTCTCCTGAGCTTAAGACGTTTCTATCTCTCGGGTACTACGTTATCGTGAGTTGCGAACTTTCTTGGTAAAATTCCTTAAATTAAAATTTAAGTCAATATTTTTTATGCTCAGAACGAAGCGCCTGGTTGGGGGTGGACATCCAAGTATAAAATAGTCGAGATAAATAATAATGAGTGGTGAAATAAGACTATATGGTCTTAGGTCTCACGAGGTGAACATGAGGCAAATGAATCGCTAGAGAAAAGACTCTCAAAAAGAATATAAGGGCACTCGCGGCTTATTCTATTTGATATAGAGCTAATATAGAGCGAATACATGAGCTCTCAGTTAAGAACAGTATGAAAAAACACTTATATTCACCTATAAACACACGAAAAGTGTAGAGAAAACGGGAGCGGAGCAGATACGTGTTGACCACTCGGGTAGGAAGGAAATTATGACGTTCCCAAGCATGCCTACCCATCTCTACGCCGTGAAGCGTGACCG
>SKFP01000100.1:0-20019 GCA_005815305.1 Pandalus platyceros | reverse complement strand
GAGGGAGTGATGCAAGAGCGGTCACCATCAGGGGAATGGTAAATCTCACAACATGGAACCGGAATATCATTAGGATACTACTTTAAATCTATTAATCCTGGGACAAGGTCATTTTAAGATACCGAAAAGGAATTAGGAGAGGAGGGAGGAAGCGAATGACAGACAACAAGATAGATGATAAATACACACAACGTCAAAGAAACCGCTAATCAGATAATATTTCAAAGATCATATGACACACAAAAATAAAGACGGCAACAGTGATACAATAATGCAGGCATTATGAAGGGATAAATGGAGATGATGAAATAAATAAACAAAAGTACTCGTGAATACAAGATACAATAAACATTACACAAAGAGTCTGTCACTCACGGGGAGGGAAAAGGATAGATACATGGAAATGAATACAGAACAAGACAAAAAAAGAATACAATAGCAAAGACAGGGAAGTGACATGAAGGCCTATAGAATCTCCTAAACATCTCACACCTTCCCACTCACACTGTCCCTATACCGAGGTGGTGTAACACCACAAAGGGGAGAGTGGTCAGAGATTGATGACGGGTCTCATGGCATGACAGGAAACAAAAATGAACCCTTAATGAGTGATTTGGGACCGAGAATGGAAGAGATTAGTATACAAGTAAGATGTTGAAAAACGGTGGAGTTTCCACATGACACGCGCCCTTTTCCATTACATAGCAACAACACCTTGCTGGCTCTCGCCCATTGGGATGACTCTCACACGTCCCAGGCTCTCTCTCTCTCTCTCTCTCTCTCTCTCTCTCTCTCTCTCTCTCTCTCTCTCTCTCTCTCTCTCTCTCTCTCTCTCATATATGGCCCGAGACCCAACCCTAGGTGGCCAGAGTACCTCACTTGCCATCGTTGTGTTGTCCCCCACTCACGGGAACACACACACAAACTCTCCAGGGCGATGTCTACTCACATCCCTCTCAATAAATCTTTTGGTTCCCACTTCCTCCCTCGATGGAACCCACAAGAATTTAACTCTCTCTTTGCAACTGACCTTTAACCCATCATACTGTCTCCCGACCCATTGAAGCACACGTATGGATACAATTTCATGATGCCTGACTGCATCCTTTTAATAAACCCTTTGATTCCCACACCCTTCCTTAGTGGAACCCACAAGAATTTACATCTCTCTTGCAACTGATGGTTCCCTTATGGAACCCTCTCACCCATTACTATGACTCCTCGTTAGGACCCCAATAATCTTATGGAACAAATGCACGACTCTCCTGCCAATTAATCCCCAATTACTCTTTATAGGAACACTTTGAACTCTTGATGTTGGGGAATTGAAGCTCATGTCACCCAGTGACGATGAGCACAGTGATGACTGCCTGTCTCGTTAATATGCCAAAATGAAGAAAATACTCAAGTGTATTGACCTCTCAAATCCCAACTAAGGGGAATTCTAAACAATCCCTGTATCCTACGTTAGCATGACCCAATTTCCCATGAACACACAGATTAATCTGACAGAAGAGTATGCTCTGATGCATCATGACTATGTTAAAAAAAAAAAAAAGATAAGCCCCCTTAAGAGGTGGATCCTTCATAGCATAGTATTATAACAATGGCAAAACAACAAGACTAGAATATTTCCCCATTCTCTAGTTCCCCAGACACCTGATTACTTAAACCCAGAAGGTTTATCAAGTATTTTTACCATGGTGATAATTACTCTCTCGTTACCCAGTACTCACACCAAGTGAAAATGAAGTACCAAAGCGAAGGAAATGAAGCCACATAACACCCAAATCCATTGAAATACATGACCAGTCTACAGACGGATCATTATCCAAACACAAGGATAATTAAATCCCAAGGAAAACACATCCAACTGACGTAATTCTCTATCACAGAATACAAGGTCATGACAAGAGGGTTGGCAAGGAACAATCCTATTGTCCCGTTGAATCAGTTCAAGGTCAAGCTGTACTTGATTTTTGGGATCAGTGTGTTGCAACCAATTCATGACAAATTACATGTGGGCCCCATTCCTTACAGTTCCATGACAGGTCTTACACGCCTCATGTGGAATCTTGCTTCAATCACATGAATAAAAAATTATTAACTTTCAAACACTCCTAATGATGCCATAAACATCTAATGCCAAAATGACGCACCAAAGGAGACAACTGATTCTAAATGACCAAGTTTCAACATACTCTACGGGTGTTTGGGACACAACACACCACTACAATCATCATTATTGAATGGGACAATCGTGCCTCGTGCCGGTTTGCATAGAAAGCCAAAGTGATGCACAGAGAATGATTACAGTGACCTCCGATGGTCAACTATGCTGCTTATTAAGGTCTCTCAAAAGCCACTCATATCAAGAACATTACTGGTACGCCTAGCACCAACGGCTATTTGCATATCCTTCTGACATGAACTAACAAAGATCACACAAAAAAGGGAAACTCCTCACCCTCAACTCCAGAGAAATTTCTCCTCTTTTACCAGCAAACTCCTGAATTGACATAAAAAAAACAGTGCGACCTCCGCTACCCAGGAGTTACTTCTACCCGACCCCCCAATTCAGCCGAGAGTAAATGCTTTATGCCACATAACCCATACTGAGGCCCATAGCAAACAGATTATGACAACCGACTTCTTCAAGTGGAGTCACCTAACTCAAAAGAAAACACACACTTGTTTCCCTGCGACAGACGTGATTCCCGATTTCTAACTTCAGTGTTAACTGCCTTCTATGATGACTTATTCTCAGAAATTACCAAATGCAAATCAAAGAGAATACTTGGATTTCTCATACACTGCTCAATGGTGATCTATGAATAATGACAATTACTTATGCACGATACCGACAACAGTTAAGCATGGGACACTGAGTCCCTAAGTTTCTGACAAACAAACTTAAAAACAGTGTCAAACACATCTAATGCCAATGACACAGCACAATGACCATTACCTCTCACGGATCAATGTCTAACACAACCAGCATAAATGATTAAGGAGAAATGATACTTTCTTTCTAAACCTTGTATATCCCGTTGCCAGGTCTTCTATGCGAAGACACTGAGATAGGGGCAAAACTGTGCACTTTACATATGATGCCAGTATATGATGCACAGACATAAGAAACAAATTTCCTAATTTGACAGCTTATCATTAAGTCAAACATGAGACTATATCTCTCAAGAAAGGTTACGTTACTTCAATAAAGAAAGAGAATTTGTGTCGTTTTGCATATAAGTGCCTACCTTGATACATGAATATAAGGAAAACAATTCCTTTTACGATCAATAGATATTGAGTGTGATGCACCATTCCCTAACACACAAAATACCTAATATCATTATCTGATTAATAAACACACGCTCGTGCCTACCTCAGTGAACGTTGATCTCGCTAAAGAGTTATGGACAGACTGTAACATGAGATTCAAAGGAGGGGCATACGGCTGACTGAGAAGCCCTGGAGGAGCCTCCTCCTCCTCCGGATACCAGTTGATTGACTGACAATAACGAAAACCATCCGCAAGAGATTAGTTTCAGATCACTCGACATGCAGGAGATTAGGTTTGGATCACCAGCCACGACCCAACCAGAGCAAAGGACCATGGGATATTCCACCATACCAGTGTATTCCTCCATACCACTGGCCTCGCTCACCATTCTGCCCTGCCAGCCGATAGAGAATGTAGCAGACATCCCCCTTCCCATGGAAGTAGATGAATCACCTAGTGCTGCAGTCATTGAAAATCAAACGTATGCAAATAAGCTGCAATACAACGTCAACAACGATCTCAGCCTAAATCCACCTCAGCTGCAGTACAACGACAGCACGAAGCCGGCCAGCGACCTCCACCAAGCCACGCCGCCTCCCGCTGACGTTACTCACACCACGCCTGATTGTCACTCAAGCATTGCCAGAAGACACGCCTCCTCGCACCAGCAAAATCAGTGTATATAATCAGCAGAAAAGAGGAGGAGCAGACCCCCATTGGCGAAAGTCCAGGTCCCCGTAGTAAGCTCTCACCATGCGACAAGCACTATCCATGCATTACAAACTCCCCCTCTCTCTCTGATCCTGTTGATTCTCGTCTCAATTGGCCTGTGAAGAGCCCTGTCCCTTTAGATCTCAAGTTACCTTCATTTGAGCATCCTGATACTCAGATTCTTAGATCGTGTAGAAATTTCCTAAAGAAGTTTAGTAAGAGGAGACTCCTGTCATCTATTAAAGAGTAAAGTAAATTAACTCCTGTATTGATGCTTATAAATGGTATGAAAATACTCAATGTTCTTTGTATACATTTATTCGCGTACTCTCTAAAATTGATCCTTTCATTTATGCATATAAAAATAAATGTTAATGATCCAATTTCACGCCTCTCCTTGAGTATTTCCTACTTTCTAAATTACACCAGAAAAGCCATCCCAGTTTTTCTGTGTACTCCAGCTCTTCCTGGAGAGACCCATAAGGAACAAAATTGCATACCTAACTGGCAACTGACAGGTCATACGGCCTCTTGCATTACAGATGGAAACGTTCTCATCCCACATGAGGTGGCTTCCGTCTGTGAAAGGAAATCATACGCTTCCAACAAGCGGATGTTTCCCCTTCTCCTTCTGCAGTAAGCACTCACCGTGCGCTACAAACTCCCATTTGGATAGGAATTAACTAGTACCAACTTCCCCCTGGCCAAGTTAATTCACGTGGAAAAATACAGACCTCATCTGGTGTATTCATGTTTAGAACTTAACCCTTCCAAGGCGGGCTAAGTTCAGATTTGCACCCTCCACAGACGGGCATAATTTTGGAAAACCCAAAATGTATGAAAACATGTTTTTTCTTATAAAAATAGTTGGAAATTATATAAAAAAAAAAAAAAATGCATGTACTTACCATTTGTTGACATCGTATGGGGCTCGAGGAGTGTGAGTCGCTAAGTGCTACTCTGCCCATTTACGTATGTTTGCTTACATGCGGTTGCATATATAAATAAAAAAAAAATCCAAGCTACTTTTGCTCATTTTTGTTTGTCTTTCCGAAAAGGATAAGGGAGGAAAATGGAGGAGGAAGGTAAAGGAAGGAGATGGGGGAGCGTCAGCCATGTTTCCGCTCACGTGTCAAATAACCAACTAAAGCAAACTATGAGTCATGAGACAATATACTTCATGGGAGGTGATGGTTGATGATGTACGATAACGTCTGGGTACTTATATGGCGGCTAATAATATGAATGTGCCTGCGAAGTATCAGAACATCATATGACGCGCCCCGTCCTGCCTAAGACGGACATCATATGACACCCGCCGCCTCGGAGGGGTAAAAGTAAAAAGTAACAATTTCAACTTAAACTTATAGAAATCTAAGCCAGCTTAACTATACTCTAAACTTGATCGCTTGGCTCTCGATAGACTTCCTTTTAGTATTGCCCTCTGTCGATCTTTTACTAGAAGCTGAGTAGACTTACTATAAAAACTAAAGTCAGTAAGGCGAACTGCCTATCAGTATTAAAATGTATCTTGCTGATACATAGTTTTAAGTGTACTAAAGGGCAGACCACCCTGTTTATCATAGGAAGTAAAGTGATATGATGATACTATGAGATAGAGTTTATTGATGTATTGGAATTGTGTAGAGGTGAGCATAGGATATAGAAGAAAGATAGAAGAAGAGTTTATGTGTTATTTTGTACTGGAAGTTTTTGTGTTTATTAAAGAACTAATGTCAGAGTCAATGAAGATGTAAACCAGGATTCACGAGATAGGGTATAGAAGAAGAGATTTTGCATTCCTTTGAACTAGAAGCTTTTTGTATGTAAAATAAGTAACGTCAGAGTCAATGGATATGTAAACCAGAGTTCATAAAGTAAAAAAGTAAGTAGGATTAAGAGTAACGTCAGCATTGCCTTCAAATAGGAAAGTTGTACTGCCGTTTGACCTTTATGGGCAGAGGAGTTCTCACTCACTACTCAATTCCCAAGGTAGTCCTACTCTGAGTAGCTATTTTATTGAATTAAACAGACCACTGATGTTTGTGCGGTCCGAGTAGAACTCCGTAGAGTCTTATTCATTTTCCAAAAGCAGACAAAGTTAGTGTATGAATTCGCACGTGACACCCGTGACTAGATAGAGGCGATTTGAATTAGTCGGGAACTTGCTAAGTAGAAGTAACTGTTTTCATTGTGCCACTTCCCCCCCCCCCCCCCCCAAACAACCCGTGAATACTAGTAAACTAATCATCACTCCTTCTGAGGCCAGCTACCCAGTGACCCCATTTACGGTCTTAACAAAGACCACCAGGCCACACTGACATTCTGACGAGGCGAAGTACATAGAAAATGGGCATCTCAACATCTCACTCTCTATGCACCTCCTCGCCACCTAGACCACGGTCGCTGGGAGAGGGTAGGAGGAGAAACCCATGATGCATCAAGCAGCACCCTTTTTACACCCAAAGTAACAGGGTTTCTGACATGTGGGGCTGACACACAAACACACACACTCATGCTGACAGTTACTTCTTACCAGGTGAACAATTGGGAAATATCTTAACTAAAACAAGTTGACTTGTCGGGTCAAAGGTAATTCGTGCTTTTCGCATAGGATGCTTGATGATGCACGCAAGGAATGATAATTACTATTAACAGTTAAAGGTAACCAATACCTGCTGTAGGGGAAACAATATCAATCTCCTTGAACCAAAGATGATTCATGCTTTCGTGCATATGATGCCTACTGATGAATGCAAAAGATAATGACACTTGTTTTCCAAAGCCCTAATCAAAGTAGAACCCAAGAAAAGAACCCACAATTATTGCTCAATATCAACAGAATTCTTTATCATCCCCGCTAGCGCCCAGTGTTCTCACCCGAAATGACAACAACGTTTTGCAAATAAAAGTGAACCGATACTAGTCTAAATGTTACCAATAGTTCTTGATCGAGATGAACAACAGCAAGAAACGACATACCAGTAGCGCCTATCATCCTCCACAGAGCAATATTATTCATGGACATTAAAAAGTGATACACAACATGACTGTTACTTTTATAGAACTCCCATCGCATGACGGAGGTCTGTTCAGGCTTATCTTTAGCAAACTGACACTCATGGCCCTTTTTAGATGGAAAAGTTACTGTCACATGAGTGATACAGATAAGGCAATTCTCTCTGACTGAGGAGACAAACACAGTTGCTAAAAGGTGGATCAAAGTATCAAAGTTACGTGGGAACTCATATCACACGTAAGAGGGCATTTAAGCTATCTTTAAGTGAAGTGATTCTTGTGCCCTTCTTGCATGGAAAGGTTACTGATGCACGAGGAGAATAAAGATACAATGGTTCCTTTCTGAATGAAGGGACAAACATAGTGGCTATGAAGTTGATCAAATTATCAGACTGCATGTGAACTCACATCACACTGCAAAGGTCATTTAAGCTATCTTTGAGTTATATAATACTTGTGCATATTTCCTGCGTTGGTTATATACGGTGTTAAGGCCAAATCCTCTGCCATTGTAGCGGGCTAGAGGTGTTTATTATTACTATTACAACTGAGCAGGTTCTTGGATAGGAGGGGGGGGGGGATGGCACAGAGAAAGCAGGAACATTTACGCATAAGGCAAGTCCCGACTAATGCAATTTCCCTAGCTGCTCGTGGATGACACACGAACTCGTTTATCCCAACAAGCCAACGCATATGAAACCTTGTAATCTTTGAGTGTCTCTTAGCTCAACCCCTAAAGGATCATATTTACATCGAAATACAAACAATCAATACAATACTCGGGGCAGATCCCAACAGTAAATGAGTAGGAAGAGAGTGACTCAGGTGCCCGTAGGTGATTGGCTGAACAGATATCTAGTGATTACGCACAGGTTGGTGTTACTGTTAATATCTAGTTACACTGCCTGGCTATAGATCCCTAACTTAGTCGTTACAGATCCCTGGTTGTTCCTAATGCATTACTTGACCTCAGTAGGTCAATACTCATTCTCCTGATCAGATCTAATCTCTCAAGTTACATGTGGGTGAACCGCATCACACCTCTAACACAAAGCAAACCAAAAACTGACGTAAGCTCCAAGTTTACACTTACTGAACTATATCTCTGTGGCCTAACACAAGTACTTCTCTACTCAGATAGCCTATACATACATAGCTCACAAGTTACACACATTGAACTGTATCCCTTCACTATGGCAATACTATTCCTATACTGTATCCTTACTTATATTCTAAACTCATAAGTTACACCTTCTGAACTGCATCTCTCTCTGGCAATCAAGGCTCAACCTAATATATCTATCTACTTACTTCTGTCGAGTATCTCAATAACTCGCTATATGACTTCTCCATGATATAACTGCTATACAATTCTAGTTATGGACAGTTATCAACTGGAACACATATACATTGATGTGTTCTCTGAAGAGGAATAGAGAATGCTCTCCGTTAGTCAGTACCTGTGGACTTGGCATCTAAATCCACGTCACGTCATTAAGTCAAAGCCAAAGGTCAAGGGCTCCCCAACTGCTCAAAATAAATATGTTTAAGCTGGGTTTAGAGTACGTAGGATCAAGGGCAAGGAAGTACGTTATACGACTCTTAAGGATGTGCTAAAAGCTGGATGAACTTAGAGTACTAAGTGGCTCGTGCTGATACTTGCCGGACTACAGGACTTACTCATTTAGTTTTACGTTATTCTCCCTCGAATGCTAATGCTCCGATCTATCGAGGTGAGATATAAATATCCCCTTGTGGTGAAGTACCACTGGTTAAGATAGAGTCTACGGCCAGTCTCTGCCTGGCAATTGCATATACTCTATCCGAGCTGGGTTGGTTTAGTCTAGCCACACTAGGCCTGGATCCTAGGCTAGTCTGTTCTTTTGGCATCGAAACAGGATCGCCGTATTTACACCAGGAGTTTGGATGCTTTGATCACTCGCAGATTACTTCTCTCGTAACTGTTAGTCTGAAAAGATCTACTCACATTTACTATAAACCTCTACTTCGTATGAAAAGCCAAATACGTAGTGATGTTTACTCCAATTACCTTTTACTTCAAATCCCTTATTGGGACCCGACAGAGCTGGGATAAACTCTGTCGAAAGAGTTACTACAATCCTAGATAGAGGGGTTGAGAATTGCAGTGATCAGTTTGAAGTATTTAATCAAAATAGGTTTTGAATACAACAGTGAGATATGGTTTCTTCAATGTACAAAATCCTCCAGGAGGCAATTCCAAAGTTTACAAACGTCAATACTTTTCTCAGTATACAGTCGCGTATTCCTTGCTTTATTTATTCCAGCAATATTGGATCTCTCAGATCCCTTTTATAGCATTACACACAAACAATTCTTATTCCCAATAACGTCTTTCACATCAAGACTTCCACAATTACAAGTTGACTTCACGTAGTCCTCAATTTAAACAATCATTATTCCTAATAACCTCTTTCACATCAAGACTTCCACAATTACAAGTTGACTTCACATAGTCCTCAATTCATACCCAGTTTACAGTTGATTCTCAATATACATTATCTCAAAATAGACACAAATTACAGGTTGTCCTCCAATAGACATTTAGCATTAAATGTTTTCTCTTAGTTCCTCATGAACTCAAATCATGGACGTACGTTACACTCAAAAGTGCCCCTGAAAGCTATGTGGCTGGCAAAGTAGACAGCACTACTTCAAGGAATACACTTCACTGCACGACGCCTTTTACTTCTTTCTTTACTGATATCTATTTGACTCTTACTTGAATATCTATTATCTATTTGCACTTTTCTTGATTATCTATTTATCTGTTACTCAACTTGATTATCTATTTATCTACTACTCTACTTGATTATCTAATACTCGACTTGGTTATCTATTTACCTATTTACTTTACTATCTATTTAATGGATGAAAGCTGAGTTTTAACAAACCAGTCCTGTGAAGGCAAACATATTACTTTAAGTACGTGATCTCTGTCTGGTCTCAAATTTGCATTAATAGTTTCTGATCTTAAGTGGAAAGAAGTGGGGGAGAGTGGCGTCGCGCTTGCGGCTTGGCCTAGGGAATCCAGCGAAGTGGCTGGAGGTCTTCGATTTTGTGGCTTTTCCATGCCCTTATATACGGTTGTGTGTTCACTGCTGCCACTATCGTACAGCGTCACTGGTAGAGGAGTAAATC
The DNA here is from genome assembly GCA_005815305.1 of Pandalus platyceros. Lineage (NCBI taxonomy): Eukaryota > Metazoa > Arthropoda > Malacostraca > Decapoda > Pandalidae > Pandalus > Pandalus platyceros. Next base: position 9,824 of record SKFP01000100.1, on the reverse strand, counting down.
TCCTCCTCGATTCCCTGACATCACTGAGGTAGCCAGGATGCATGAGAAGGGTGTCTTGTGTCGTCTCACAAGCGTCAAAGTAGATGTCCTCTTCTGCAATTGGCTCTGCAGGATGTTGGGGCGATGACATCACGTCGTGCGGCAGGCAGGTCACGAGGCTAAGCTCCTCCCCTTGACCGCATGTCGTTGAGGTCGAGGGGAGCGTTTCCTGCGCGCCTACTGGCGCTGGCCCTGGCCACGTTCAACTGCCTTGGGAGGGCAGCACTGGCGGACTCACTCTTCTTCCTGGCGTGTAGTGAGCGATAGCATGCATGGGAGGAGGGAAGGCAATATCGATGCTTCTCATTGCATCCTCCCTTGTTAGGCCCTGTCCTCGGGGCCCAAAAGCATTACTACAATCCTAGATAGAGGAGTTAAGAAGGGCAGTGATCAGTTTGAAGTATTTAATCAAAATAAGTTTTGAATACACCAGTGAGATATGGTTTCTTCAAAATACAAAATCCTCCAGGAGGCAATTCCAAAGTTTACAAACGTCAATACTTTTCTCAGTATACAGTCGCGTATTCCTTGCTTTATTTATTCCAGCAATATTGGATCTCTCAGATCCCTTTTATAGCATTACACACAAACAATTCTTATTCCCAATAATGTCTTTCACATCAAGACTTCCACAATTACAAGTTGACTTCACGTAGTCCTCAATTTAAACAATCATTATTTCTAATAACCTCTTTCACATCAATACTTCCACAATTACAAGTTGACTTCACATAGTCCTCAATTCATACACAGTTTACAGTTGATTCTCAATATACATTATCTCAAAATAGACACAAATTACAGGTTGTCCTCCAATTGACATTTAGCATTAAATGTTTTCTCTTAGTTCCTCATGAACTCCAATCATGGACGTACGTTACACTCAAAAGTGCCCCTGAAAGCTATGTGGCTGGCAAAGTAGACAGCACTACTTCAAGGAATACACTTCACTGCACGACACCTTTTACTTCTTTCTTTACTGATATCTATTTGACTCTTACTTTAATATCTATTATCTATTTGCACTTTTCTTGATTATCTATTTATCTATTACTCGACTAGATTATCTATTTATCTACTACTCTACTTGATTATCTAATACTCGACTTGGTTATCTATTTACCTATTTACTTTACTATCTATTTAATGGGTGAAAGCTGAGTTTTAACAAACCAGTCCTGTGAAGGCAAACATATTACTTTAAGGACGTGATCTCTGTCTGGTCTCAAATTGACATTAATAGTTTCTGATCTTAAGTCTTAAGTGGATAAAAGTGGGGGAGAGTGGTGTCGTGCTTGTGGCTTGGCCTAGGGAATCCAGCGAAGTGGCTGAAGGTCTTCAATTTTGTGGCTTTTCCATGCCCTTATATACGGTTGTGTGTGCACTGCTGCCACTATCGTACAGCGTCACTGGTAGAGGAGTAAATTTCCTCCTCGATTCCCTGACATCGCTGGGGTAGCCAGGATGCATGGGAAGGGTGTCTTGTGTCGTCTCACAAGCGTCGAAGTAGACGTCCTCCTCTGCAACTGGCTCTGCAGGATGTTGGGGCGATGACGTCACGTCGTGCGGCAGGCAGGTCACGGAGCTAAGCTCCTCCCCTTGACCGCATGTCGTTCAGGTTGAGGGGAGCGTTTCCTGCACGTCTACTGGCGCTGGCCACATTCGACTGCCTTGGGAGGGCAGCGCTGGCGGACTCACTCTTCTTCCTGGTGTGTAGTGAGCGACAGGGTGTATGGGAGGAGGGAAGGCAATATCGATGCTTCTCATACGGTATCTTGTATGTTGGATTTATCTTCATATTTATTTTGGTGGAGGAAGGGGGGGGGGGGGGGGGGTTGTTTTTTCCAAAATGTCTGTGATGTACTCCAGAAGACAAAAGGACATCTTTCTATGACGGTTTCATCCAAAATCTCTAATGTCGTAGTTAGTATTATGTTTTTTAGGGGAGGGGGCGGGCGAAATTTTCAGGGTTTGTGCTGAGGTGTTACAACTACAATTTCTGTCATAGATTTTTTAATATTCAGCAGAGACAAAGGCATCATACTGCATTAATGTCATCCGGTATCTCTTATGTTCTAACTAGCTTGATATTTATTTTTTATTTTTTTGCTTAGAGGCTTCTGCCAAGGTATTACAATTGAACAATATTTGCCATGGTATTTTTCATATTCAGAAAACAAACGGATCTTCTTACTGGATTGGTTTCATCCAGTATCTCTTACGTTGGAGCTAACTTCATTTTTTTGTGTGGGGTATGGAGGGGGGCGCTTTCAGGGTCTTCAGCCCAAGTTTTACAACTACTGAAAATTTCTGTTTAGGTTTTTTTTTAATATACAGGAGAGACAAAGGTATCTAATGAGTTGGTTTTATCTAGTATTTCTTATGGTGGAGCTACTTAAATTCTTATGGGATCTTTCATGGGCTTTTGTCAAGGTGTTTCAACCCATTATAATTCCTAGTATTTATATTTGCCACTACTGAAATATTTTGCCAAGGGTAATTTTGTATTCAGGGGATACACGGCATATTTCTGCTTTCGTTTCATCCAATACATCGTACGTTGGAAGTAGATTTTTTTAGGGGGGAGGGTAGGGGTGGTGGGCAAGCCCAATGGTGTGGTCTGCTGGACTAATATCCAGTTTAATGGGAGCATCCAGGCAAAATATGTGGTTGCAGATGAAAGTTAGTGAATTTGAGTTATGGGTCTTAGGTGCATGCCACACGCATAATCTATATGCTCCTAATTTTTTTTTGCTGTATCTTTTGTGTTTTTTGATATATGAGCATTTTTATGAACATATATACAGCCCATGTGTTCGTGAATACATCATATTTTGAACACTACTTTGCACATTTGCAATAAAAAGAGAAAAGGATTTTGGTAAATGGCAATCAGTATTAGTACGCAATTTATGTCACTAGATGGCAGCAGATACTGGAAGGCAGAAGTGTGAATCGTGTTAGTGCTGCTCAGCTCGTTATCGAAGGAGGAGTGTCTCGCTCTGAGTGAACTTTGACAGCCCATATCTCAACTCCTAGCTTATTCATGATCAAATTCCTACTTCTCGGTCATTTTTTCAGCCAATCTTAATCATTTTTGCAATGCATTTAGCTAAATGATTATGTTATCGACTTATTATGCTAAAGATTTGATATTAGAAAATATATTTTGAGTCAAAATTTCATATTTTTTTTACTGCAAAATAAAAACATATCTTTTACATTTATCGCTGTATCTAAAAAAACAAAAACGAATTTACACCTATAATAAACACCTATAAACACTGTAAATTGCATTTCTTAAACTATTGTGGTTTTTGAGAAGTAGTAATTTGAATGAAGTGCACTTTTTGAGATGAAAAAGGGGGGTGGGGGGCTCTCAAGGGGGGGGGGGGGGGGGTCGATAATTTATTATTTTTTATTTTTTATATCTATATAATCGAGTGTTAGTTTGAAGACTATTACTATTATGAGAAAAACAAATTCCTGTTCTTCTATAGAGCCTGGACGCTCCCCTTAAACCTACATCACTACAATTTTCTAGAAAGGAAATTTCAGAAAGTGTCCTATCTGTGTAACAAGGGCAATGATTTCTTCTGTGTGCCAGTATCAATATGAACAGCTAGCCACCCTCAGTCACATTTGTGAGTAGGGTTATTTCACCCATCAATAAGAGTCAGAGAACAGTTTATCTGAAAAACTACAGTTACTAACCTTCTACGACCAAACACACACACATAAACACAGGCATGACAGATAGTTCCAAACTATTTCCCAGGGGAGAGCATGCCATTAAAAGATTTATACCAGGTCGAAGCCCGTCAAAGTCATCGTCTATCTACCCGAGATAAACTGAATTTTATTAAGACAAAACAACTACAACCATTAAAATTAAAAGTCCTCAGTTATATGACAGAATTCCTGACACCAAGTTTTATGTCCATTCTGTTAAAGTCAAGGGGTACTATAATTCAACAAATCTCTACAGAATAATTCCTAATGCAAAAAGTTTTATAAATCAAAAGGGGTCAAACAAAGGCTACAACTTTCTGTGATAATCTAGAATATCGTCGATTCAAACTCAATGTAAAACGCCAAAGTCGAAAGACACCAATTCCTCAACAGACAAATTCGGACATAAATCAATTAGGGCGTTTTGACGCCGGGAAACACGTATTTATAGTCCTCACTCTGTTTCATTCCTTATGAGAGAACGTTTTTCCTTGACTTGCCATGGTCGGCACTCGAAAGTGTTCCATACCTAAGGTATAAACTAAAGAGGATAGCTCGACTTACCTGCAAGGCAATGATTAGAAGCTTAATGGATGTATAATGACAGCCAATGGATTAAGAACATCAATCCACTTTTCCCAACGTCAAACTACCCGGTCACGTGAATCGAACTTGCCTGGTCACATGATCTGGTCAGAAACGTAGGCGGCCATAGGCATCCCTTCCCCGTACTAATTATTTCTACTCCGTCATAAGACCTTGCACAGAGGATGGCCATATTATGCCAGTGGGAAGAGGAGGCAGGGCCTGCAGGATGAAACGGTGTGGGGACTAAAAATATGTTTTCCCCTGTGTAAAAAGGCCTTTTTTAGTCAATTCCCTCTGTTCTATTACTCATGAGAGGATTTCATAGTGCAGATAACTCCGCGTTTACGAACACCCCTTATACGAATCTCTGCCCAAATGAATTTTCCATTTGTGTACCAAAACCGGAATAACGAACCTTTATTCAGGTCTAATGAACTTCGCTCTACACAGTATTTACAAAGCATCCAAGTATATGAACGTTCGCTGATCCGGAGATTACGAACTTTTGTTCTACATCACAGTCTAATGAACCTGTCTAAACTTGTGGTTTCAATCGACAACGTTGTACCGGTACTGTATAATCCAGAAAGTTGAAAAATGGTTTCAAATGGCCTTGTTTAGAAAGGCAAACAGCTTTGAATAACACCTTCATGGCAAGAAGAGGAGGGTGCACAATGTTTTGAGAGGAAAATAACCCATATCTTCTGAGTACATAGAGGATAGTTTTATTTCACAAAGATTACAAATTTGTTAATGTGCCTCCCTCCCTCAAATAACGTCCCAATTGACCAACAGGATCCCACTTGTCTTGTGAAAAAGGAAAAATAATATGAAAAAATGGGAATAACGAAAGTTAGTAAAAGCAGATGGTTCGTAAATGCGTAGTAGAGCAGAGTACACCCGTTTTTACAAACTTTCGTTATATGAACGGATTTCCCGGTCCCTATTGTGTTCGTATAAGCGGCAGTACCTGTATATGGACTGCAATAACCAGGAGGGTAGGTTAAATTCTGGATGGCGTCTGCCAAATGGATTTTGATTTTTGAAGACCTCCAGCTATTCAGCCACATTTGCATCTCTTCTCTCGGGCACCAGAAGGTAATCGTTGTATATTCTACCATGAAAACCATATCCATATAAATTTTCCCCACTTTCTCCCGGTCGTTGACGAACGAGAGTGCCACAACAATTATTATCAGTTCTTAAGGATTTCATAGGGATCTTCTCTCATCCGTATAGAGTGATAGGGATTGCTATAAGAAAATTGTTTAAGCTAAAGTATAATATAAACATATTTATAACATAATAAACTAATACTAACTTAAGCTCACAGAAAATGGTTAGTAATTAAAAGGATAAATGAAAATACAATAAATGAGAATCTTTCACAATGTATAAGGGGATGATCTTTGACAGGAATTGGTAACAATCGTAAATATCAACACTAAAGACCACTGATTCCTCTTGTCAGATGAAATATTGGACCTTTCTCTTATTCAGAATAATGTAAGTGTTTCATTGACAGCATTATGCATAATGAAATCAATTTAATTTAAAAATAAAATTAAATATAACGATACCACAATATGAACAATTAACCTAAAATTTGGGCTGATGCCACTGGCCGGAAGTACGAATAAGCTGTTGAATTAGGGAAGTTTGTTCATCTCTGATTCCTAACATATAAATCACAAACAAAGCCAAAATGAACAAAAGGGAAAACAATCTATAATTAACAACATCAAAGAATCACTCTAAACAGCAGATAAAAACTAATAACTGAAACCCCAACAAAAATATTATATTAAAGAATAATAAAAGTTATGAAAGATTGTTGATAATAACAAAAAAAAACCTACCCCCTTCCTCACCCACCATCTGGATTTGTTAAAATTTCATTCGTTACACCACATAGCTGATGGCTTTATGACAACTGTACGTCTTGGTGTGAAATAAGTATTTATACTCGTATAATAATAGATACTTCTATAAGTTAAAATATATTGAATATTGTATTAACATAGATAAAATATATGAATGCTTATTAAAACAAATCCCTAATCAAAGAAAATATATATTTTATATGTGGCAGTTTGTGTTGGAGATTTTTTGCCAACATCACTTTCAGGAACGAAAAGGGAACTGCGTTTTCTATCAGGCCCAAAGATCAAATGAGGTGTTGTAGGTATAACTCCAAACACCTTAATTCTACATTGGTATCAAATCTCTCGTTCGGGATATACGCATACATTTGAGTGTTTAAGGTTGTACACACCGATAGGAGATTCGTGAAAATACCGCTGATTATCACCCAAGAATTTTTTATATATTATTTGCAGGATCCATATAGAACGGTGATTCTCTTACAGTTTTTTTGGTATCAATAATGCTGTGGAGGTAAGGTATATTAGTTAGAATAGAATTTTATTATCAATTTTATTCTTTTAAGTCTTGTTAGGAAAATATTGGTTTTTAAATCATATATTCATGAATCGGGATTTTTAAATTTTAGTTTTCTTTGAAAAATAATAGAATTCCTTCCAGGAGATATTTCTGCCAAAATAAAGTCTTACCATGCATACATTATAAAACTACATTAAAAGGTATAAAAAAGAGCATAAATAGAATATCAATATTATAATTACGACTTCGTCTAGATCTACAGTACAATTTGTGCCATTACAGCATCCTTACTTGCTGTCATATTGTTTGGGCTGTCCTCGTGATTAGGAATAAGCAGTGTAATAAATTTCCATCCATTGATTATCGTGTAATCCTATTTTCAATATTTAATACACTACAGTATTTGCGCTAATAATTCCGCCTTCTTCATTAGTCATATAGAAGCGCATTCTACTCCATCATATTTCAGAAGCGCATTCTACTGAACAAAACTGTTTCCGGTAGATAGTGCTTTGTACAATGATCTCTTGTGGCTTACGACTTTTCTTACATACATATGAATACTCATATCTAATAATTTTGATATATATCAAGACAGCAGACACGATGGAAATCATACATTATATCATACATTTCCGAGCGCCGTGAAATGCAATTCTGTTCTGAACATCATTGTGCTATGCCCAATAGATTGCGCCTGACACCTGCATCACTGTTTACATACAGACCTTATGCCATTATTGTAATGAAAAAAGGTTTCATGTAATATTCTTTTGGATAACATACAACAATACAATTATGTGCTTATGGAATTAATAAGGGTAAAAAAGTTGAATCGTTGTGATAAATACAATATTGTGAGAAGTGTTATAGTGAACAATTACTGTAGTTATGGAACAGACTGTTGGTAATGGATGGTGTTTGTTTGTGCGGTACCTGTACAGTCTCAAGCAACTATTTGACAATTCCATCCATGATCGCTATCACTGTCCTATCACTTTACTTTGCTCTCTGTTGTTAATCTTTTCTTCATATTTATTTATTATCCTGTTTTATAAGAATACATTTTGTGCATTTTCAATGTTTAACTTAATATGCAATATGTGATTCCGTTTTACTCTCTCAACGTAAAAATCGGTTACTCTTTCTTTCTATGGCTCAGTTTGAACCTGGACTCTCATTGAACAGAATTAAAATGATTTGTGGGCTCAGTCAGAACATACTGTATCAGAGCTAGCAGTAAAATAATGAAATTAAACTGCCCTAACGGAGAGGCACTAGATCGCGTTGTAGAATAGGTATAGCGCCTATACGATCGGTTCTAGCAGGTTCAAAGCGCCTGCCACAGAAAGGGTACTATTAACGAGTGGATAGCCCGCTATAGCTGCCCAAGCAACTCGCTCAGACGAAGCCCTTTAGTGGCCGAATCCTCCCTTTAAGTCTGGCTGGTGCTATGAGTACACGTGTCGGGGTTTTTCTCACTTTGTCACCAATTTTTTTGGTTTTCGCACTAAGTGTTAGGCTGCCTTTTTGGAATATCTTCTTCATCCATTTGATTGCTGATTGTTTGGATTCCCCACAGGAGTACATCAATAATCAAGGGAACTAATGGTGATATAAAGGTTACATTCTGGTACTTACACTACTTGTTTGTTTGTAGTTTAGAACGAGTGCACCATATATTTATATGCAGCTCGCCGGGCGGTTTTTGCACCGGTATATTAAGAGTTTTAACTTTGCACCAACAAGTCTGCCTCCTGTTTGATATAGAGTCATAGTCTTGTGAAGATACTTTGTTTAGGTTTTGATTTGACAAATGCAAGCGCTAAGCGCTAGTTGATTTCATCCACGTAGTGATAAGTGTCGGGTCCGAGTTGTTACCGATAATGTATTATCAAGGGACCAGGGATAGCATTGGCCGATTCCAACGTGTGTTTATACTGACTGAAATTCTTGTCAAATTTCACCGTCTCAACTCGTTTTAGGGATTAATGGTGATCTTTGGTAATCACTTGAGGGAAACAGCTAATGGTTACAGCACCAGACTCTCCGTAATTCCTGATTAACACTCAGGAATAAGGTTCGTCATAACGGGAGTTTGCCAGTTTCAAGGAGATCATTAAAAGTGCTTTAGGTAGTAGTTAATAGCTTAGAAATTCATATTAGGGGTTGCGTAGTTGGGAGAATCAAATTGGCTGTAGTTTTCACTTAAAAAGACTGATTTGACTATGCCATCCCTCCGACAGGGTTGGTTCTGTAACAGGAAGGAATTTTGGTGCGCCAGAATTCGTTGCCGTCCTGAGACAACCAGGAGTTTCTTGTTATGTTCGATCTTTTCAATGATCTTACCAGTGTAAGCCTTTTTCTTAAACAACATTCTGAGTGTGTTTAGCCGATACCCTGTCCTCAGAATATGTTCTTTGGTTAGTCTCCTCCTTTTGAGGGCTGATTTTAGAGGTTAGGTTCTAACATAATTCGATTCTCCCCAGTTTCGGTTTACATTAGAGTCTAATGTCCATTAGGATGTGGGGTTTTTATATAAAGAATATCATTAGGAGATCTAATTTAATCTAATTTACGGTTAATCTCTAAGTGATATGTTTTCTGTTTTTAAGCGTACAAATAAATAATATGATTATGTGTATGACTAACACCATTTTTTGTTTGTAAGAGATATGACATTTCGAGATTTTTTAAAAAATTATATAATAGTATATGAGATTTGCATTTCCTAGTTTGACTAAATATGTTTACAAAAGGAAATGAAAAAAGCTCTAAATCGAACCATTGAAATTCCATTCTCACTATTTCCCTCCTTCATCTTTTGGCATAAAAGAGAGTTCATGTAAACTGGGTCTCAAGGGGTCTTTAGCCTGGTTCTTCTTTCCAAGATTTCCCCCTCAGAGTTTTAATGACCTGTCACTCAACGTTAAAACCATGAGGTGGAGATAAGATTTGGTTGATAAATTAGAATGTATAAAGCAAGCTTTTGCCATTAGCCTCTTGAAATTTCAACTGCATTTGCAATGTGATTTTATTTATATATATATATATATATATAT
>SKFP01000095.1:0-12438 GCA_005815305.1 Pandalus platyceros | reverse complement strand
AATCCAGCGGGTTTCGGGCCTGACTGAAGCACGAGTAAATGGCACTCTTCGTGTACTGAGCTAATAAGGATTACTGGCGTAATCCCTCATTATACATTATGGTGTGTTTATCTGTTAATATTATGCCGTTAATGTTTATGTACACTTATAGTCATAAAACTTGGTTTTTGGCGTGCAGTTTGAAATTTCTCAGCCTTTATCACTTGCGTTTGGAGTGATGAATACACGATTCTATTCGTCACTGGACTTATTTTTCGGCGACGTATACGCGGTTCGACGAAAGTCGGAGCGACGAAAGTCTAGGACCCCCTGTACCACCACCAATGACATCAGACAAGTTCTGTTTATACAGGCGTGTGCATCTGAGTGTCTTCTATTTATGTAAACACATTACATTGACATCAGAAAACGTCGGGAAATGTGGACGACTTGGATTTGGTACAATTCTAGTACCCAATCAGCCGTACGCCTGTAATTCATTTGTTTTTCTTCCAAATCAGTTCTCATTAGTCACCAATTGTTTACGAATCACCTACAAGCTAAACAAAACAGGTTAACAATATCTCAATTAGAAGATGAAATATGGTGAATTTAATCATTGAAAAAAAATGAGTAAGAAATCACGCTTCCAAAAAAAAGCTACTTTTCTTTTTAGCCCTCCCATATCATTATGCCACTGTTTGTGTGGGTGGCAGAATGGTTGAATATTATGTGATGCGATTTTCAGCCCTCTATCTCTATTCCTGCAAAACATATTAGTTGTTTTATGCCGAAATGGACGGCGAATTGGTGCTGTACTGTGAATTGGGGGTTTTACCCTGTGCCAGATTTTAATTTTTAAAAAGGAAAGAAAGATCTTAAGCTTTTAAACAAGGCATTAAATTACTATCAAATAATTAGTTTAGGCTTCCATTGAAGCTTATTATAACTAAGTATTCACTTAAGAGTGTTTCTCTGGTAAATTGTGATGATAATTTTAGAAAAATTACCTTTTTTCATGTTCAAATTGTTGGACTCGAAGTCATTTTTTGGGGTCTTTGATACGCGTTGACGCCTTCTCGCGTTGACACATTCACGCGTTCACGCGCTCCAATACTGCTAAGCCTTTTTCATTTATAAAGCAGTATTTCAGTTAGTGAAGAACTTAAAAACTTTTTCTTAGATTCTAGTCACTACTTTTAGAATATTATCTGAAGTGTTTATTCACTACTCTCCCCTCTTAATGGACTTAGTCAATTTTTTGGTAATTTTTGGTTTTGAATTTATTTCAATATACAGAGCCTTACAGTCTTAACATAGACTTTTAACTTATCTCAAGTTTAGGCCTGTTTTCTCTAAATTTAATTTTATTTGCCTTTAGTAGACTCGCTCGGTCTTTTGCATCACTTATGATCTTTTTCTAGAGGTTTTTGAATTTTAGAATTTTTTATTTTATAGATTTCCATTTAAAATTTTTTAATTTTCTTTACAATTACCTTCGATATTGTCTTACAAAAGGGTGCAAGGTCACCTTCCTCTCCTTTGGACAATCTAGTTGTCATTCTTTTTCTCATTCTTGCGTATTTAAGAGAGATTCTTTCATTATTTCTCATTAGCAAGTGGGACTTTTTCAAATCGAAAGTGGTAGTCTGGTAAGGCTTTATTACACTTGTATTTAACAACACTTGTTTGTTTTACAATACACCTCACCTTTGCATTCGACAGTTAGTATCTATTAATTTTTCACACGAGATTTTTAAGGTTTTAAAATTTTTTCACTCTTAGCTCTACACATGTATAAATTAATGGTACACTTTGCAATTTTTGATACCTTACCAAATAGAGAAAGGATAGAGAACTGCCTGCTGCGTCACCACCCTCCATGCGTCGCCACCCTCCATGCGTCATAAGCGTACAGTAACTTCAGGAAACTGGGAAAGCATGTCGCTAAGCCAAGACAAGCTTCTCCAGTTTCTCCTTGCTTGTTTATTCAGTTCCTGAGGCTGTTGCTCTTGAGGATTTGGATTTTATTGGCCCATTTTATACTCTCCAAAACCTCCTCAATCTCCGCAAGCTAGTCCTGCTATCTGGGTACCTTCAGTCCCATTTGCACAAAATAAAGCACATATTGTGGACTTAGGGTTTGCTGTGATTGAAGAGGTTTTTCTTCCTCTTTTTCAAGCTCTTGTCGAGAAAGGTCTTGTGGTTCCAGATCTTGTCCCTGAGCTTTTTCATCTGAGGGGGAGTCTTTTAAATTTAGATGTAGACGACCCGGACCAATGTCCCCAGAATCTGTGATTCTAGTATACTTAAGAACCGCGATCTTCCCATCTGTGGCCGATTCGCCAAGTGGCTGGAATGGTCCATTTTCAGTAATTTGGAGTATCAGCCGTTCCTGGACATACTCGGTTGATAGGATGAAATTCCCCTATGTTTCAGGATTGGGCTTTGGAGGGGGGTTTTGAGGAGAATTTATTTTCTTCTCAAACTTAGTCGAGCCTTTTTTCTCTCTCCTCCGGCTTTGTCATTTAAAGATGGTGAAAGTTTTAATGCTCTGACTAAGCTGGCTTCACCAGCCTCTGTATTTTGGCAGGTTGAAATTCCTGGAAAGCCTTGGGTTCATCAACACGGGCTTTCCAAATTAAGTCAGTGGGATGTGTTTAAGAATGATTCACACTCCTTTTAAAGTAACTCTGGATCAAGTTGGTGCCACTTCTATTCCAGATGTCGCTAATGCGACTAGGGCTGTCTATTCCAATGAGAATGTGTTTAAGTGGATGGTGTTTCCCCAGTATGTCTGGGTCCTGTCCTTTCCTTGGAACCTTTGCTTAAGCTTTCTTTTTATCAATCACATTCTAGAGTCGGTCTTGATTTTCTTGCTAGTCTTTTATTTCCTTCTGTCGTTTCTTTGGCTATCCAAGAGGATATCCTTTCCCATGCTGTGGCAAATGTGTCGGAGCAGCCGACAAAAGGTCTAGGGACCAAATTGAGGATATTTTTTGCATCACTGGCGTAAATTTGCTTGGGCAAAGTTTAGCGGCAATTGGTCCTACTAGTGGAATTGGTTAGAAGCAGAAGGTTCTTGAGGTGCTCTGCGATTGGAAGTTTTCCTTTATCCATTTTTAATGGGGTTCTTTGGCGTTCTTCCCTCTTCTCAGCGAAAATTTCTGATTCCGATGCTCTCAAGGAACTTTCGTATTTAGCCAGGACCAGAAGTATTTCCGCTTACTTTCTGTCAGCCAATCCAATCTTCCCCACATAGACCAGGACTTCTAAAGGCAGGGGATCCTTTAGAGGTGGGGGTGCACGTGGGGGGGAGAGGGGAGGCAGGCAGAAAGCTGTTAATAGGTCATCAAATCCTCAGAATTCTGCACTTCAGAAGAGTACGTCTGGTGTGCAGATTCAGTAATAACAGAAGTAGTTTCAGGCTTTTTCTACACGAGCCAGGGCCGTTTAGAATGGTGGTAAGCTTAAAAGAGGCGTAGACGCCTCCACCACCAACTGTTTCAGCTGTAGGAGGAAGGCTAAGGTTGCTCGCTCAAATTTGGAAAGCTAAAGCTTGAGCGTTCAACACAGTGAAAGTTGGCTTGAAGTGGGGATGGAAGTAAGGGTGACCTACTTTACGACCTCTCAAAGGTTAACTTCCATTTCCAGTATTGGAAAGATATTTCAAAAGACATGCTCTCTTCCGAAGCTATAGAGAAGACAGATTGATCTGTTTTCGGTTCAATCGTCTTCTTGGTGGCAAGGAAGGACTCCAGTAGGCTTCAAGTCAACCTAGATGTAAAGCATCTCGGCACCAATATTCACTGTCCGAAGTTCAAGATGACAACCTCGACTTCAGTAAGGCAATATCTTTCTCCAGGCACATGGTTTGCTTCTATTTATCTGAAGGAAGCGTTTTCCATGTTCCGGTGCACCGCAGCTTCAGTCGGTACCTGGTTTCCCGAATTGGAAATAAGACGTACAGGTCCAAAACAATGTCTTTGTCTTTGTGTCGAGTCTCAAATTTCACCGGACTTTAGACATTCTGATATCCGAATTACGAACTGTGGTGGTGTTCGTGATTGATTGCTTATCTGGATGTTTAGATGGTTTGAGGCAAGACACAAAGCGACTGTCGTGAATAGGTCGCAAAGTGTCTTGCGCCGTTATGAGGCAGGGACTCTGTTTTTTTATATTTTTTGCCTCCTTAGGACCTGTACAGTCTATATCTTACCTAGGAGTAGTCTGGGACTTGAGAAAGTGCACCTTCTCTCGCCCAGAGGCCTTGCAACTGTTCTTTGCAATCAGTCTACAAGACCTGTTCAGAGGCTTAGTGATTTCACGAAGGCAATTGGAGAGGACCATAGGTTTGTTAAATTTTTGCAATCCTAGTGGGCCCATCAAAGAGTCCTCTCCTAAACAGGCTCCAATCCTTTCTACGAGATCAGGCTTCAGAGGGCCTAAAAGATCTCGAGGTTCTTATGATGGAAGGACTAAGAGCGGTTTTATGCTTATGGCTCAGAGAGGGTTGGACAAGTAAGTCAGTGCGTTAGTCTTCTTCTTTTCCGACGTTAAAGATGTTCACAGAGGCGGCAGGAAAAAAGGGGGGGGGGGGCGCCCACACCTTCAGAGGACACAGGAGTGCAGGGACTTGGTACCACTTCTGGAACCTGCACACAAACACGTTTGAGCTTGCAGCTGTGTTCTTGGCACTGACTATCTTGTAGGTAAAAGACACGTCGATCCGTGTTTTTTCAGACAACTTGGCCATTGTAGCAATGCTGATAGGTGGGTATTTCAGCGTGCTCTATTTCTCTGCGTTCATGGATGGCATTGATTCGCAGGCTTCTGAAAGTGAGGGTTCTCCTTCTGGTTTCGCTTCTCTTATCAAGGGGGTTCATTGTGAGAGCCATCATTCTGTCAAGGCGAACACCGTTCTTGACAGGAGTGCTCAATCGCCAGGCTCTCACATGGATCTCCTCCAGGTAGTGGGAGCCAGAAGTGGGTTTCTTTGCAACAAGAGACAACAATCGTCTACCAGCTTTTGTTTCTTTGTTCCCGGACGTCCAAAACCTGTCAGGGTCAGCTCTGGTAGTCGCACCTTTTGGCTTTTTGTCCGTGGTTTCGGGGCCTCATATGTCTCTGCTTCCGTCCGACATTTGATTCCGAACCCCGACCATGCCCAGACCTGTTTTTTGGAGGTTCCTGTCTCGCTTTCCAGTTCTTGCAGCAGCGTCTTCACGTCGTTTTCCTTTTCGGTTCTGCTGTGGGTCCGTAACTGGGGACGGGAGGGGCTCTCTTTTCTTTGGACTATCCATTGTGGATTCGTCCAGGGTTGTTTTGGGATGGTCTGGAGCAAGTTCTATGCTTTTCTTGTTCTTTGCCTATTCCATCTGTGACTAGGCACGCCGTTTTCTGGTTCTTTAGGTATTGGTTTGATACTAAGGGTCTGATGCTTGATACGGTAGCTTTATTCAATCAGCTCTACCTTTACCTTTAGAAGGGATTTCAATGTGGACATTAATTCTTTTCCATTCTTCTAGATGATAACTGGTTGGTTTAAAGCCAGGCTGCTTCATTCCCCACATGAATCAGTCTGGACTTTGGACTCGGGCTTAAGTTTTTTTGTCATCTCCTAGATTCGATAACTCCAGTTTTCGGATCTTCCTCACATGTGTATATTCTTGCTCGGTTTGGTTTCGGGAGATAGAGTATCAGATCTGCTCTCTTATCTTAATGATGGAAACCACTTCATTTTTGGGGCAGGTCATTACTCGGTTAGGATCGACCTAATGCCGCTTTCTTGGCCAAAAGTAAACTTCCTTTTCATAGGCGTAAGCCTTTTGTGTTGCTGTCTTTAAGATCAAGAGGCAGCACTAGTTCTCTGTCCAGTGCAAACTTTTTTCAGTTTTTGAAGCATGCTAGAGCCTATCTTTCATTTTCATAATTTTGAGATCTAGGAAGCAGTGCTCTTTTTTCACCATTGGACAAAGGATTAATACGCAAAGTGAGATGGGCATGCCCAGATTCCATCCCGTAACCGTATGACTTGAGATCGACTTCAGGTCGTGGTTGGGTCCTTCCTTCCTTTAAGGGGGGGAGGAAGTCGAGAGGTCGAAGTCTCGGTCAACGCATCCACACTTTAGTTAAGGTGAGACTAAAGGTATTGGTTGTGTTCTCTTTATAAGCTTTCAATTATCTGGTTTGTTAATGAAATTGAACCAGAAAATATAGTTTTATTTTCCATAGCTTAATTGAACCATGTCTCTGATCTTTCTAGGTCAAATCTAACCCACCATCCTCAGGTCTGTTGGTAGTGTTCAAGCATGGAGACCAGGGTCGGAGTGAGCCATAGAAATGTGGTTTTGAGCGAAGCGAGAAACCCTTTAATGTGGCGAACGACGACCCTGATCTATCTCCCACCCATTTAATTTTCTTACCCCACATGTTTAGATTTGCTAGGTCACCTCCTAGAGGTCGCTTTACTGACTTGAACTGCTGGCTACGTCACAAAATGGCGTTGACGCGGCAAGGAACCCTGGGTACTCTCAACTGGCTAATTACCTACTTGGGAGTACTTACCTGTGGCGGACTGTTTGACCCTGCTAGACATCGATGTGTGGGCGTCACGCCCACGTCAACAGCATCTTTGCCTCCACGTAAGGGGCGACACCCCCATGGGGGATATGGCTAGTGGGTTGGTAGAATTTTGGTTCTAGCTACCTACATTCGGTCATTTTATGACCGATGTATGGAGACCAGGGTCGTCGTTCGCCACAGAAAAGGGTTTCTCGCTTCGCTCAAAACCACATTTCTTGGTAAGAGTATCTGTCCTGGAGTCACTTATTTTATCATATGATTTTTTCAAGTATCACTTCCTGACACTTTGAATACACTAACTCTTCCTTACCTTACCTAACCTAACCTTACCTAGGGGAGGAAACTGAAACCGCCATACCCATTTCGTAAGTCCTAACTGTGCCGCTGTCTGTTATAGAGTGCCCTTAGAATGGATACCGTTAAGGCCTTTACACACCAGGCAACAGTCCTGTACACACGGATCGGTGTAGCTGTCCACTTTTGCCTCGAGTTTCGGGTGTTCTCACAGTGAGCGATCTGGGGGACACTGTTGTCTGGGTGTTGGCGGCGACAGTTAATGTTACCAAGTTCAGCATAGTTTGGTGCTGGATCTGGTTGGAATTATTTTACATAAAATGTACAGTATTTCAATATATATTAGAATATATTTGCTTCACTTGCATGGACATGGATTATATTCTAATCATAGGATTAGATCAAGAATATAGTCCAAAAATATACAACATTTTGGTCTCACAAACATGGTAACACTGCTTTGGCCAAAACCATGCCTCTGTCATTCGATATATATATATATATATATCTTTTCTTTTTTTTTGGCTTGTCAGAGAACTTTTATTCCTTTAAAATGACATGTTGCTAATTTGGCGACTTCTTAAAAAGCAAGAGACTTTTAGCGACTTTTATCATGATTGAGTTCAGAGATGATATACAAAGAAAAGTACATGAAATTCATCCAGTTTTCAAGGAGAGAGAGTGAATTAAAAAATCAACCATGTACAGTCATGTGCAAAAGTGAACTAACTGCTTTCAAAGTGTTTTGTTCAGGAGCGTTCTTGACTTCACAGAACCCTTTGACTGCAATGGATGTGTGGGTTACTTCTTCATAAACACATCAAAGAAAAATTCTAGCGTGAGTTCGACACGCCAAGGATAGACTGGTTGTGACAGAGTATTGTTTCTTATCAAAAGTTAACTATTTACTTAACTTAAATCAATACAAAAAATGTATTAAAGTATAACATTAGATAATTTTGTTAGATTATAAAAAATATATTTCTCAATCTCGGGATGTAATAATAGGGTAATATGCCGAAGTTAGATATGTAGTCTATCAAGCCTTGGTCTGCATCCTGACCTAACCTAATCTAGCAGCCCACGTCCTACCTAACCGGGTAGTAAGGCTTTAAAACCTTACTTTAACTGACTATAACTTTTAACTTATTCATTTTAGAGTGATTTTCTTTATTTCAGTTGAAAGATCAATTCATTTGGAATAAAAGTTATAGAGTAAAAAAAAGAAAATATATGAAAGAGAGAGAGAGAGAGAGAGAGAGAGAGAGAGAGAGAGAGAGAGCATATTACATTTTCTTCTTATGGGAATTACTGTACAGAAAGTCCCCGACTGGCATAATCTCAGACTTACGTAAGCCAATTTCTGTTGATATATTTACATATTTTATCATATTGATCATCAAATTCGTAATGTATTACCATCAGGTGTTGTTGAGATGCTTTAGAAACCTGTGTTACACCATTCTGTTCAATGTTTACATGTATAAAGGCATTACAAGTGTTTGGAGAAGCTGTGAAGGAGTCTTTATGTAGTGTGTACAGTATTTACGTAAAGGGACCAGCGAGGCACGTTTTTGAACGGAAAACTCGAATCGACACGAATATAGTGTGTTTTTAACAAGGGAGATTTCCTTCTCTCCGGACTTATGCATAGACTTTAGGTTCGCCTAAATCCCACGAACACATACCATAGAATCCAATCTAATCAGCACAAGACTGATTACAAAAAAAACCATGATATAAGCTCGTGTCTAGATGACTCAACGAGTCCGCAGACCATTAGAATAATGAAATTAAGATGTTTGGGATGCCTGCCTGAAGAGGAGAATTCAATCCCAACCTCGAAAGAATGAAGCTTCCTATCATCAGAAAAACGAAAAAGAAAAAAGGACATTCCAACATGGCCGCCCTCCCCTGGGTTGGTGCGCCTGTGCAGAACCCTGAAACGTCACTGTTTAATTGTTCGCCTCTGAGCAACCATGTTCATCGCCCCTCTCATATTTCGTGATTTTGTGGCTGTTTACAGCTTGTGAATGTGCTTTTCTGCCTGGATTTACATCGCCTTTGACGGCGTAAGTCCTGCTTTGTGTTTAGTTAGGTTATTATTATTAATATTGCCGAGAATTCTTAGTTTTTTCCTAAGGGGAATCCGGTTTCTGAGTAAGCAAAACCGGAAGGCTAGTAGGAGCTATTGTTGGTGTAAATATTGGATTGGTTAAGCTGGGAATGGTTAAGCTGGGAACCTCCTGGATATAAGCTGCTCTTAACACGACTGCCGAAGCCCAGGTCACTACCTCTTTTCCATGACTTATTCATGCTCTCCCGAAAGTCTCTGCTTCCAGGCGCAAGCAGTTTTTTGACGGGTGCCTCTGAATGCCATTGATCTTAGAAACCTTTCCATTAGAAAGGGTTCATGATTGCCACTTGTCTAGAAAATATTTACATTAACTTTTGGCTAGGATACCTTCAAGAGGTCTTCAGCTGCTGAGAACTTCTAGAATTTCTAGCCTCTGATTACTTTTGATCCTTGGATCTCGAGTATCATGCTTTGCTGGACATCGCCATCTGGACTCCCACTGCTTGGTATGGAAACACCTTGCAGTGTTGTCCTATCTTTGGTTTATCACGTTTTGTGGATTTAACGTGCATAACCTTGAATGATGATTATGGTATGATGTCTTCATCTGGGGGCACTCCCGAAATGGATTTTCATGGAGTTTTTATTATTTATTTGCCCGTAACTAAAACAACAAGGCTAAGCGGTTTGTAGTCCTGTGTTGTTTTAGTTCTCAAGGAATTTAAGCGTATAAATTTCTTGAGTTACGTATTAGGGGAATTCTCGGTTAGGGACCATTTAGTTAACTTTTGCAATTTGTCCTTGTATATTTGTATGATGTAGAAGATTGTTTCTTTCTTTTTTAAGTCGTGATATGTGTTGTAACCATTATCTGTCTCTCGAGGGTTCGTGATCTAACCTTCTCTGATGTTCCCTTGTGTGTTATGTACCCTTTATGAACGGTCTGATTGAGTTCAGCTCTTTGGTTGTGTGTAAACTTTAGAATTTTTATTAGATATTTTGTATTGTATTGTATTATATTATTTTAGGTTAGGTTAGCATGATTTGTTAACAATAGGCTAGGGTCAGTTTAGGTTAGGTTTTAGCGTCTAGGTTAAGTTTGTCTAGGTTAGATGTCCAGTCTTGTCTGGTCTCTAAGTTAGGATTATATATACAGTAGAATCACTCGTATCCGAACATGCATTATCCGAATCACATCATTATCCGAAGTTTTGAAAAATAATAAATTAAATAAAATATATCCGATAATGTGAAAAGTGGTTAAAAATGACTTTCTATGGTTAGATTTCAATTTAAACTTCGCGTGCTTCTCTCCCTCAGTCAGTTATCTCCAACAGTACCCTCCCTCTCCACTCATCTCTCCCACCCACGCCACGCTATTTCAACGCTCCACTCTGTCGTTAGCGTCGTTAACATACAGATCACGTTCGGACAATGGCAGTCGTGAGTGGCGAGTTGATTTCCTACTTTTTTGTGCCCTGGGCACTGGAGTTAGTGTTTTTTGTGTGCCTAATGTTTGTGGTGTTGTGTATGGCACCTCCTCCTCCTAAAAGGAAACGTACTGTGCTCTCGAGAAAAAGAGATATTTTGAAGTGTTGTGATGACGGGTGGTCAAATAGCCTTATCATGGCGGATTATAACTTGTCGGGCTCAACTCTTCACGATATAAAGGCTGCTAGAGCTAAGCTGTCGGCTTACACTAAAGCATATTCCTCCTCCTCGAAGACTGGACGTAAGCAAGAGCGTAAGGTCATGGCCATCCCGAAAAGTCAGGAGCTGGATAAGTGTGTGCTGACTTCGTATCAGCAACAGCGAGGTAGTGGTGTGATGGTACGTGGTGCCGAGATGAAAATGGCGGCTGAGAAGTTTGCGACGCATCTCGGTATTAATGACTTTAAGGCTTCTGACGGTTGGCTTTCTCGGTTTAAGTTTCGTCATGGGCTTTCTTACCGGAGAACTCATGGCGAAACCTTAGATGCTTCGGTGGAGGGTGTAGAGGAGTTTCGTCAGAAGTTGAAGTTGGTTGACGATGAGTCTCTCCTCGTTGGTCAGCTTTACAACGCTGACGAAACTGGTCTCTATTACCGCTCAATTCCCGAATGTACCCTTGCTAGTGAGAAAGAGAAGGCTGTACCCAATCGTAAGGTGAGTAAGGTTCGGGTGTCTGCTATGTGTTGCGCGAATGCAACAGGTATGCATTGTCTCAAACCTGTTGTTGTCGGCAAGGCAAAGCAACCCCGTTGTCTGCGTGGTATTATGGACTCTCTGCCTGTGGTTTATTACAATTCCTTAAAGTCTTGGTTCACTTGAAGGATCTTTAAGGATTGTTTTTTAACCATGCAGTGCCAGAGATTGTCAGTCACCAAGTAGACAACCTTAACATCCCTTGCGACCGTGTAAAGGCTCTCATTCTCCTCGACAATGCCCCTGCGCATCCTGCCGAAGCTGAATTGGTTGGACATCACGGTCGTATTAGATGTCTTTTTTTTGCCACCTAATACGATTGCTCTTATCCAACCAATGGACCTGGGTATAATCGCGGCAACAAAGAGGCTGTACCGTTGGAGGTTCCTGGAGGAGGTGATGGTGGTTTTGGATGAGGAGGCGGGTGATGTTGGATAGCGAACTCTCGAGCGGCTTCGGAAATACGACCTCAAGTCTGCCATCTACAACTGGGCTCATGCTTGGAAGGATGTTAAAGCCAAAACCCTAGAGAACGGGTGGAAGCGACTCCTGAAGGGTGAAGAGACAGTTGTAGACTTCGTAGGATTTGAGGTTGCTGATTTCCGTCGTCATTTTACTCGTGTAGGCGAGACAGCTACTGATAAAACAGTCGAGGATTGGTTGGAGATCGACGAAGGGGACCCAGGCATTCAACTTCTCTCTGACGCTGAGATTGCTTCTCCAGCTGTCTCTCCCGACCAGCCAGAGGAAGATGACGAGGATGAGGACGAGGGCACATCTAACCCTAGACCTTCATGGTCGAAGGGTAGAGATGCTGCCGAGCTCCTCCTCGACATCTTAGAGCATCCCACCGCCACCGATGCGATGAAAGTCCTGGCTCCCCACGCACGGATGATGAGGGAGTTGTTTATCCAATCCCAGAGTCGCTGGTCGTATCGCCAACTCTCTCGACTCCTCCTTCAGGCCAACTACCCCACGGTCTCCTCGTACCTCAATTACTCCCTCACCTTCCACAGTAACCCCTTCTTTGTCTTCGGCACCACTGGCTCCCACACCGACATCTCCTGTTGCTGGGCCATCGGGTATATCCTCTGCTTCAGTGAGACGACAGGTTACCTTCCCCGTCAGTGATGCCGGTATGTCTCACTGGTTGCATGACGACGAAGAGGAAGAGTTACGAGTGCTTGAGGGCAACTCGTCTGAGGATGAGCAGGAGTAATCTACTCTCCTCCGCCACGAAGAGAACACGGGAAATGTCACTAAGACAACACGGGAAACGCCACGAAGACAACACGGGACTTGTTCATGTCGGGCATTTG
>SKFP01000089.1:0-16613 GCA_005815305.1 Pandalus platyceros | reverse complement strand
ATTCCGTTATGCGTCCTTCCAGAGAAGGGAGTCCCAACCCTTAAATACAGAAACATTGGGAAAGTTACAAACAATTGTAAAAAATGATAATAAAAAAATATTAGCTTATGTGAAATACCATGAAATTTCAGTTGATCTATTTCCAGAATCAATTACATCTCATTCAGTCTTCAAATGAAATAAATCCAATGGGTAGAAAAAATCTATAACTCTATTTGAGTGTGAATCCCTAACGAAAACAGTTACAAACACATTCTAAAGGCAGTGAGGCATAACGACCTTATTGACTATTACCCCCAATGATTAGTATCCCAGCCCAGGAAGGAATTTGTTTTTTCTGAACCTATGGTGCACTTTCAGTCAGGGCTAACGCTTGGGTTAAAGTTCACAAACTAACCATAGGATTATCTTGAAAATAGTTTCATTCAATTATCCACATCACTTTATCCCATGATGCAAAGTTTAAGCCAACCTAATCTAAAATTGAGCTGTGACAACTGCTCAATCTATCTCTATACAGTACTACCTTTATACTGTACTTCATTTCCCAATTTCCTTGTACTGTGGGATGCTGTAAATCAGATGCCTTGCAAGGCTAATGGCCCAGGTTATCTCCACAGTCTTGGAAGACGACGACAATGGGTGACCAAAATCTCCTCACCCATACAAATGGTACCTTAACTCATTCCAGCGCTACTGAAGAAAGTAAAATATTAATAACAAAGAAAAAATAAGGGAGATTTTCAGTGGTAAACAAATCTACATCAGAATAAATCATGCATTTTGGTTAGAAAGAAGATAGGGTTAAAACTGTACTCAAAGGTAATGCACATACTGAAGAATTCCATAAGAACTCAGTTACCCTGGAACAATGAAGTAACATGTACACAGTTGGCTCCAAATGACCATAAGATGTGTAAGTTACGGCCTCAACACTTCAAATGTAACATTTGGCCGAGAGACGGCTCTGGTGTAAAACATGCCGTCTGCTAGTTTAGTGTAAATACAGTACTGTATTTGATAAAGGGAAAATGGATTATCTATATTTAAAGTCTTTTCTACTCAATGCCTCCTTGTGTACTACTGTATATTACTATTTTTACTTTTAACATCGATTTTGGTGGTGAAGAAGACACTCTCCAGCTTAGCTTCTCTTAGATGCTATTTGTTATCTTCCCTCCTCCTCCTCCTGTTCTATAGCTACTCTACGGCACAAACAAAAGAAACATGTGTTACCAGGTGATCTCTGACCTCCACCTCCCCAGTTATGTGATGGTTGTCCTAAAGTCATGTGGAACCAAATGTACCATCTAGTTGATGTGATCCTTTGATATTTATATAATCTTTCCATTATGTTTAATCTGAAGTTGAAAATGAATATATTTTTGTAATGTAAATACTGTATTCCCTTTCTTCACATTTAAGGAAATACATATACAAATAATTTTAGTGTAATCTCCATTCTTGTCATCATGAAGATACCGGTTCTCATAATTTGCTCCCGATTACTATTGGAAACAAGTACGGTACCAAAAAACCATCTTTGAGCCTTTAGGTGAAAAGTCTCTTTTTGGTCAGGTTCGTTTGATCGTCATGCACTTAGTCGTTGTTCTAACCTGAGAACAATATATTGGAAAAAATGTACCAACCTCAAAGAGCCTGCCCAAGCACCCCGATATATATAAATTAAGGCAGGTATTTAGGGTGGACGAATCATGTCAGGGCTAACGATACAACACCAGAGCGCCTTAACGCCACGGCTCGCAGACCGAGAAAACGCACCTTGTGCGTGCAGCCAGCCCACTGAGCGAGGAGGGAGCCTCGGGCTGCAGGAGACGCCATTGTACACCCTTTTCCCTGATGTTTATCAGGATATTAAATAATTATTTCCCTGAAGGGGAAGGGAGAAGGACCATGATGATCAAATGAACCTCACCAAAAAGAGCATTTTCACCTCTTAAAGGCTCAAAGACCGTTTTTTGGTATAGAGGGTTCGTTTGATCGTCATGCATGTTATACCTCCGAAAAGATTTTAATTTAGGCAGGATGCATCAGGTAATAATTATGAAAAACAGGAGAATAAAGTAGTAAATAGCTTAAAAGTAGCATATATTTACACAGTATATCATAAGTGATTCACAGAAACAGCCTCACCGAGAACCACACAGGTTCTTCTTACATCCGCAATAGGCTTTAGGTAATGTTTTCTGAACACCCTGGAAGAAGACCAACCAACTAGATCTCTTCTAAGGTAAACTGAGACATGAAAGCAAGAGAAGATGCCATCTTCCTAATGTCGTGAGACTTAGGAAAGAGGTTAACTGGAGACATTTTGATGATCTTATACAAAAGGGTAGCAACCTTCCTTTTTGTGGCAAGGAGAACCACCCACCTCAAGAAAAAGGTTACCTGAAGTTATGTTATAGGTCCTATTCAGATACATGCAGAGATTATTGACAGTATATAACATATGTGGAGAGCCATCCTCATTAGATAAGGGTTTAATTACAATGGGAGGCCTCCTGTTACCAGGGTTTTCATTCTTAGTAAGGAATTCCATTGGGAATGACATAAATACATCTGAATTAATGAATGAAAGATATTTTGTCTATGAAATGCGTGGATCTCACGAACCCTCCCACCTGTTGCTAAGGCAGAAAGAAACAGGTATTTTAACATAAGATTGTGAGTGGAAAGATTAATAGAAAATTCATCAGAGGCAAGCAGATCAAGCACTTTGTCAAGAGACCATGAAATTGGATAAAGGGTAGCAGGACGGATGTTCTGCAATCCCTTAACAAAATCAGAAAATAATGATAATGACACATCGAGATTAAATGCCAACTGAAGAGGCTTGCCTAGGGCAGCCTTATAAGTTGCCACTGTTGCAGCTGAAAAATGTTTATCAAAAAATAAAAATCTCATAAATGCACATAAAGATTCACTATTTATACACTGAATGTCTTTTGATTTCACAAAGTTACAATAGACACCCCACATACTCTCATATTGTCTCACTGAGGAAGGTCTGAGCCTTTTTCTAGCACAGATACAGTGTCCATCGAAAAGTCTTTTTCGTAACAGTTTCAGAAAATCCATGTGTGAAAGTGAAGGGGTGGATTTGATTTGTGATAAAAGATATGATTCCCCACTCTCTGAGACAGTAGGAGATTGGGGATTGGGTTACACTTCCTGAATGTTTCTAGCATGAGGGGAAACCACGATTGAGCTGGCCAATAAGGTGTTATCATGACGCACTGTCCTTTGAAAGTTCGAAGATGTTGCAAAACCTTCAAAATCTGGGACCAGGGAGGCAAAAGGTAAATCCCCTTCCACTGGTTCCAGTCTTGAAGTAAGGCGTCCGTTGCCACTGCTTGTGGGTCGTAGATCGGGGACACAAACGATGGTAGAAGTGAGTTTTCCTGGATCGCAAAGAGATCGATCTCTAATAAGACTCCTAGAGACGTGATCCAAAGGAAGGAGGCTTGATCCAGAGACGATTCTGATTGGAGAGCCTTCCTCCTTGAAAGTCCATCAGCTATGACATTTCGAATACCCGCTACATGGAACGCAGTGAGGAATAGGGTGTGTCAGAGCAGAAAAATCCCAATGGACATCGTCCAGCTGTTGAGTACATGCGACTTTGCCGACCACTTCCTGTTCAGACAGTGGACGATTGTTGCGTTGTCACAGTGAAGACATATGTGGGAGCCTCGTCTGAACTTGAACCTCTTTAGAGCTAGCAGTACTGTGATCAACTCCAGAATGTTGATATGAAGAGAGGAAAGTTGATGGGACCAAGTCCCTGAAACTTCCCTATTCCCTGAATGGGCCTCCCAGCCTTCGAGGGAAGCATCCGAGAAAAGATCGACCGACGGGTGAAGAGGTCTGAACTTCATTTTGGCGGATACTGTGTTAGAGAGAAAACATCCCCTTAACCCCCAGACACCAGGCATATTTATATATTACGATCCCCTAAGCTGGGCATATTTTAAGAAAATTTAATTCACCCTAATAATAATGTATTGGCAATAAAATGATTAGAATAAGTCTAGCAACCATCCTGTAGTCGGTAATTATCATGAGCGAAGCCTCCAGGACACCGTGGAGACATGTGCATTCGCCCATATAAACAGCAGCCGACTGGAGAAATCCGTCCAAAATCGGCAAAGAATGGCTTATGGGCGGGACTTACAGCGTACAATTTTACTGTATTGGAGTTGTTCTCACTATCTATGAGCCACTGAAACGTTTCCATTTTACTAAAGGATGGCAACTATTCAAATTTGGCCGTGAAAGTCCAAATCGTCATATGATGTTACCCGGCGTCTACCGCAACAATAGCCAATCGCCATATGATGCGACCCGGTGTCTGAGGGTTAATGAGTGTTTGAGAGATTGCAGGGGGAGAAGCTTGTCTCTCTTTCCCTTCCTTGAGAACTTAATAAGGTGATGATTTACGAATTTCAGAGCTGTCTTTCCAACCGGGTCTACTATCAATGCATGTTGTAAAGTCCCAAGAATCTTTTCTAAAGAACGTCTCAAAATGAGGGTTTTTGATAGGAATGAGCAGTTTTGTTTCTAGAACCTTCTTGGAAGGTAGGGATTTTGTGGTGGATCTTGTGTTCCATGACATTCCTAGCCACTCGAACTGCTGAGATGGAATCATTCTGGATTTTTCTTGATTCAAGCAAAACCCCATCGCTTTCAGGTGTTTGATGACCGTATCCCAAGCACGAATGCAGTCCCCTTTTGAAGAACTCCAGACTAGCCAGTCATCCATGTACGTACCTGACTAGTCCAGTTCGTACAACACGTCAACATGTGCGTATGACTGTCTGTCTGTTTAGCATTTCTGTTCTTTTCATGCTTTCGTAGCTAGCCACGTATACAACTCTGAAAATAGATGCTTGTATACGGTGGTTCTAGTCTACCGATCGTATTAGTGGTAAACTCGCGTGGAGTGGCGGTCTATCGCCGTTGATACCCGATAGAAAACGGGAATTCACTCGATAGATCGACACACAACTGCGTTCATTCTCCCACTGATAGATCGTGGAGTAGATAGTCTATCGGAGCCGATAGACTTGAATAAGTCTTTTGCTTATTCTTTGACCCAGCCCGTTTTTAGAATGCAAATTGGTTCTTTGCGTATGGTCTCGGGACTGGGGCGAGTTTTAACCTCGGGAACAGAGGGTCTACTCGTACCTAGTTGCGTGCAACTGTTACACCTGAAGCTCAAAGCTTTGTTACTGACTAAGGAGCACAAGGCTGTTTACTTGCATCGGAAGTGACTCGATGGCTTCGTACTAGGAAAGTCCTGGCGTAGGGTCAGAAGGTACCTTTCCCAGCACGACTAAGGCACTAGGCCGCTTACTACCTAGAGCCGAGACTCTGTTACCGACTAGGGAGCACAAGGCTGTATACTTTTGCGTCGGAAGTGACTCGACTGCTTCGTACGAGGAAAGTCCTGACGTAGGGTCAGAAGGTACCTTTCCCAGCACGAGTAAGGCACAAGGCCGCTTACTACCTAGAGCCGAAACTCTGTTACAGACTAGGGAGCACAAAGCTGTATACGTATAGAGAAAGTGGTTTTGATGTATCTATCTGTTAGTGCCTTCACACACTGTTCGGTACTGGCTAGATCCGTCAGGAAAGAAAGAGAATTGAGAGTGCCTCCATCTATTGCAAAATGACAGTGAGAGCTCTCGACTTTCTGTCCTGGTAAGATCGATAGATATATCGGTTATTAGTGCCTTCACACACTATTCGGTACTGGCTATATATCGATAGATATATTTGTATAGCGCCTTCACACACTATTCGGTACTGGCTATATATCGATAGATATATTTCTGTAGTGCCTTCACACACTACGCGGGACTGGTATATATCGATAGATATACTTCTATAGCGCCTTCACACACTATTCGGTACTGGCTATATATCGATAGATATATTTCTGTAGTGCCTTCACACACTACTCGGGACTGGTATATATCGATAGATATATTTCTATAGCGCCTTCACACACTATTCGGTACTGGCTATATATCAATAGATATAGTGGGGGGTCCTTGGTCTTGGAACATCGCATTTCTGCTTATTTCCTTAGCTCTTACTGGAAGATGACTGTGTGCTAAAGCATACAAAGCGGCCAAGGGCGTTTGTAAGACGTTAGACTTTTCGGTTCTTTTGGGATCTCTGTCATCTGAGAGTCTTTCGGTACTGGCTTGATCCCAAGTGAGGTTCTCCATCTACCGAGATAGTGGGGAGAACTCTGCTGAACTGTCTCTGCTGGCGGCCTTATATTCTCCTTTTCGTCCTTTAAAGCAGAGTTTGTATTGGTCCTCCCGGGTAGGCCTAAGTCCCCGGGGACCGCGGCTTGACACACGGAGGCCTTGGCTGCTGTGTTGATGGTCGAGTTTTCAGCTTCCCACGCATCCAAAGCTTCTTCTACCATTTCGTCCCTTTGTGAGTCAAGCTGCATGCGGACGTAATCCCCTGGCGGTAAAGCAGAGTTTGTATTGGCTGGCGTGGTACGTCCTGCGCATGCGCGCTTTCCTCTCGCGATGACCCGGCGACTGCCTCCGACTGCTTCCGGATTGAAAGGGTGGCTAACTCGTACCTTCCTCGTAGTGTGAGTGCTTCCTTGAAGGTCCCGCATGCGGCTGTCTTGTCTCACTATTCCCCTCATGCGGTCCCGACTCGTGGAACTTCGGTTGCTCGCGAGGTCACGCATTCGTCCTCCTCTCGGGCCGGTGTCGGTGTGAGCGGATGCTCCCACTCGTGCCTCGCGCTCGGCGTACTCTCGAGTCGCTGAATGTCCTACTCCGGTTTGGTCGTGCTCGTCTCGTGGGTTGGTTAACTCGGCCGAGTTTCGAAAAGTGGTCCATGTTGCTGGGTCCTCTGTGATGGCGCCTGTTGCTGCTGGTGAACGATGGTAGGTATGCGGGAAATTAGGTTCGTCCTCTGGGCTTCTCACTGAGGTCATTCAAATTCCTCAGAGGGACGCACATCAGAGTGCACTCAGACAATACCACGGTCGTACACTGTATCAACAGAGGCGGATCAGCACGCTCTCATGTATTGAACGGCTGCATCATGACCATTGCAGTAATGTGCCAGAAGCACAAGCTCTACCTGACGGCTTACCATGTGGCAGGCGTCAGGAATGTAATAGCAGACGGCCTGTCGAGAAACAAACCACTCCAATCAGAATGGAGCCTAGACACGAAATCCTTCAAATGGATTCTCTCTCTAGGGATCCATCCCCAGGTGGACCTGTTCGCAACTCGCGAGAACCGCAAGCTGCTCAAATTTGTCTCCCCAGTAAGACATCCCCATGCTCTAGCATTGGATGCCTTCCTGCAGAACTGGAACCAGTGGTCGGCGATTTACTTATTCCCACCCTGGTCACAGATTTTGAAGGTTTTGACTCAGCTTCAACACTACAAAGGAGAGGTTGTTCTAATAACACCATTTTGGCCCTCTCAACCGTGGTTTCCTCTCTTACTAGAGAGATTTCAACGACATCTACCATTACCAGATCCCAAGTTGTCACAGAGAGTCGGCAGACGATTCTTCTACTACGACTCAAGTCCGCCACTGCGCCTTCACGCCTGGCTTTCATAAGGGATTGTCTCTCAGAAAGCTTCTCAGAGGAGACAGTAGATATACTACAGAGGAGGCTACGCCGCTCCACAACTAAGCAATATGACATGGCTTGGCGGTGTTTTTGTCCTTTCCTGAACATCGAAGATATTTCGCAAATTAACAATGAATGTATATGTGCCTTTATGAGATACCTGTTCTTTGAGAAACAGTTCGTCTC
Organism: Pandalus platyceros; assembly: GCA_005815305.1. Taxonomy (NCBI): domain Eukaryota; kingdom Metazoa; phylum Arthropoda; class Malacostraca; order Decapoda; family Pandalidae; genus Pandalus; species Pandalus platyceros. The sequence goes on along the minus strand of SKFP01000089.1, from coordinate 8,779 downwards.
TGCCACAGTCACTACTTACAAAGCGGCTATAGGCAAACCACTTATGTTAGCCTTTCAGCTGGATGTATCCCTCTCTCTATTCTCAGAACTTCTAGTAGGACTGCAGAATATTAGACCGAATACCCCTTACCGGCCCATACTATGGTCACTGGATAAGGTACTAGCATTCTTGGACACAGACCAATTTAATATCAATCCCTCAGCTCAAGGGCTCTTAATGAAAACTGTTTCTAGTTGCTCTCGCTACTGGCAGCAGAGTGAGCAAGCTTAACGCAATCCAGAGAAATCCAAAATTTCTTACAATTTTTGATTCACATGTCTCGATTACTTTTGAGTCCGATTTTCTACATAAAAATGAAAAACCAGCCAAAAGAAATCCCCCTATTGTAGTTCAATGTCTGAGCAAAGCAGATGGAAGTCCTCATCCTCTTTGTCCAGTCAATACCATAAATCGTTACCTACTTGTAACTAATTTATTGAAAGCGGGCCCTTTATTCATCAATAAAGAAGGTAACCCTTTCACAACGAGACAGATCTCCCAGGTATTGTGTAAAGTGATTAAATTATCTCAAAAAGACGTTTTTCCAAAAGCTCATGATGTTAGGAAAATGTCTACTTCCTTAGCCTTCCTAGCTCAGTTTCACGAAGATGAAATTGTCAACAGAATAGGCTGGTCCTCGGGGAGGGTCTTCAGGAAACATTATCTTAAGCCTATTAAGGCTATTAAAAGATCATGTGTTGTATTAGGTCAAGGAATTTCAACAACTGTCTGCCCATGAAAATATCCTGTATATTGTTCTTAAGCATTAATGAAATTGCATGTTAGTCTTAAGATCGCTTGTAAAGCATTTGACCCTGTATGTAAAAATATGAATATTTTATGTCAAATACAAGCAAATTTGGAGTTATGACTTTGTTTTTAATTTACCCAATCCTTCTACCTTCCTGCATGCACTGTGGTGGTATAACATGCATGACAGTCAAGTGCCACTAAAAACCAAAAAAGGGACTTTGAACCTTTCAAAGGTGAAAAGGCTATTTTTGGTAAAGTGGCACTTGACTGTCATGCAATCCTCCCCCTCCCCTTCAGGATTAAATTAAATTAAAAAATCAATTATTTACTGGTAGTAAGTTGTATTATAACGAGCCAAAGCTTGCCTATCCATCTCAACGCCGTGAAGCGTGACTGAGAATCAGGCCGTTAAGTGCTATCTTTTGGTATTGTTTCACAATTTACCCGTATGACTTGTATCCCATATATTCCTAACTATACTCTGCTGGGGTATAGCATGCTTTGGGCTAAGCTTATTAAAGTTTTAGTATATTGTTCCTAGTATTTCTGACCACGGGTAGGTCTTAAGGAATAATGCATGACAGTCAAGTGCCACTTTACCAAAAATAGCCTTTTTACCTTTGAAAGGTTCAAAGTCCCTTTTTTGGGTGATTCGAGTCAAGGTTAACTGAGATATATTTTTAGCTAGGTATTTATTCTGTATTCCTAATTTTTAAGGTTTTGAATTAATCCTAGTCAGGCGCTGGGGCCTCTGTCTTGCTTTAAGTTTTCTTTTGTCTGTCTAAATTAAGATAAGTAAAGGGGCCACCGGAGGCTCTGCCCATTTTTACTTTGACAGTATCTAACTTAATTATGGAATTCGATAGAGTCCGCCGAAGTCTCTATCTGTTTTCCTTTACCAGTTTTTTTTATCTATTTTTGCTGGTTTCAGACGGGGGCCGCCGGAGGCCTGGCCTAATTTTTCTTTGTGCAACTATGAAATCTATAAGGTCCGCCGAAGGCTCTGATCAAATTTTAAATTAGAGATTCGCTGCTTTTTTCTGGAAATAGAAAGGGGAGGCCGAAGGCTCTGCCCAATTTTTCTTTTAAGAGTAATATAACTTTATTTTTCATGAAAATCATAGGGGCGGCCGGAGGCTCTGCCCAAATTTTCTTTATAAGAGTAATAACTCTATTTTTCAAGAAAAGCATAGGGGCGGCCGGAGGCTCTGCCCAATTTCTCTTCTAAGAGTAATATCTCTTTATTTTATCAGGAAAGGCATATTGGCAGCCAGAGGCTATGCCCAATTTTCTTTCCTTTTTCTAGTCAAGATTAGAAGAGCCAAGGACTCTTCCTTAAAAATTTCATCTTTATTTTTTATAAAGTCATAGAGATGTTAAATAATGCATTAAGTTACCATCAATTAATTAGTTTAGGCCTCTATAGAGGTTTATCTTAACTAATCAGACACTTGACCGTGTTTTATTAACATTTTATATTGATATTTTCTTTAAAAATGACATTTTTTAGTTCCAATTTTGTGGACTCTGTTATTTTTTGGGCCTCTTGCTACGCGTTAACGCGTTAAGACACTCCTATACTGCTAACATTTTCAATTTTTAAGCAGTATTTATGTGGGAAAAAGACTTAGGAACATTTTTCTCTCTTTCCAGTCTTTAACTTGGATAATTATCTTAGTTATTTTTTCTTTAGATCTCCCTTATTAATGGACTTAGTCAGTTTTTAGGTCACTTTTGATTTTACTTCAATACACTCAGGCCCTTTCAGTCTTACACATAGACTTTTAACTTGTTATCTCGAGGTTGGCTTTTTAATTTTTTAGTGTATTCCATGAAAACAAATTGTTTTCTGTAAATTTAAATTTATTTTGCCCTTAGTAGACTCCCTTGGTCTTTTGCATCCCTCATATTCTTTTAATTTTAAATTTTCAATTTACATTATCGCCTTTTACATAATTTCATTGTCTAGTAGGATGACAGATCATCCTGAAAATTTTAAGATCATTCATCCAGTTCCTCTCCCTTTTTATAAATAGGATTCCAGTTGATGATTTCTTTTTCTTTTCTTTTAGCAGAAATTTATTTTTATATAGTTCTGGGAACGGTTGGGCAAGTAAGTCAGTGCACTGTTCTCCTTCTTTTCTGTCATAAGATCTTGTTCTCTTAGCCATGCCAGAAAAGGGGGGGGGGGGCACACCACCACGGGACACAGGGTGCTGGTTCTTGGTACTGATTCGGGAATCCGCACACAAACACGTTGAGACTTTTGTTTCGTCCTGAGCACTGACATACTAGAATGAAATTAACACGTCTATCCGTGTTTTTCAGACATTTTTTGGCCATGTTAGCAAGACTGAAATCAGGAGGTTCAGCTTGCTTCGTTTCCTCTATTCGCTTGGTTGGCTTAGATTCTTAGGTTTCTGAATGCAAAAGATCTTCTTCAGGTTTTCTTACTATTCAGATATATCTTTAGTGTGAGTCGTCATTCTGGCAATACGAACACTTTTTTAAAAACAGAATGAGGGCTCACTCGCTATTCTCTCGCAGTCGGTATATCTGACAAGTATGAGCCAGAAGGGATCTACTTGTTACTAGGGGCTTCATTGTTCTCTCAGACTTTGTTTCCCTTTTCTCGGACTCCCGAAGGACTGCTAAGACATAGCTCTGGTAGTAGCACTCTTTTGGTTTCTCCGTCCGAGGTTTCGGAGCCTCAGATTTCTTCACCTCCTTTTTGACATTGATTCCATTCTCGGTTCTTGCCCAATCCTCCTTATTTAACTCCTTTTCATCCCTCAGTCCTTACAGCAACATTTTTTCGCGGTGTCCCCCTTTATTTTCCGGCTGTAAGGTCGTTTCTGAGAGGATGAAGGGGTTCTTTTGCTTTGAATCATCCTTCTTGGATGTACCCAAGCTTTTTGGAAGATCTGGTGCAAGAGCCTAACCTTGCGGGGTTTTTCTCGGGTATTGGTTCTATCCTTAACGCCATTGGCTTCCCCTGAGAAGCTTGTTAAGACTCAGCATTACCTTTATCTGTGAAACGGTTATCAATGAAGTTTCTAATCTTTTCCGTTGTTTAAGATAAGATCGGGTGGCTGAAGTTCTAGTCTGTTTCATCCTCCACATGAATCAGTCTAGTCTTTAGTCCCACTCTTAATAAATTTTACTTATATTCTGGATTCGATAATATTAATTGTTTGAATCTCCCTCACATGTGTGTTATCCTGCTCGGGTTGGCTTCTGGAAATAGAAATCTAGTTCTGTTCTCTGGATTTAGCCTAGGATACAGCATCATTTTTTGGTTCTGTGATTAAAAAATCTCGCTTAGAATCAGCACTAAGCCGTTTTCAAATAATGTTGTTTCTAACCAAGACTTTAGCTTGGTCCGTATCTTTCTCTAAATACATGAAGCAGCTCTTCTTTTTTATGTCCAGTGCAGCCCTGTTTATCAGTTATTTAAGGCATGCCAGAGTCGCTCCTTCTAATTTCCGTTTGTCTTTTCAAGCCTTAGAAGGAGGGCTCTTTCTTCACCTTTGAGCTTTGGATTTCCTACGCACAGTGAGAGGGGCATGCTTCTATTCCGTTCCGTAACCATATAACTTGAGATCGACAAGTCGAGGTTGGGTTCTTCCTTCTTTTGAAGAAAAGGAGGGGGAGAGGAAGTTGAGAGTTCTGAGTCTACACATCCATACTTTGATCAAGGTGAAATTAAAAGTTATAGTTGTGTTCCTCTTTTAAGCTGTCAATTATCTAGTGTTCTGGTAAATTGAATCAGGAAATACAGTGTTTTATTTTCTTTTCTTAAAATGAACTATCTCTCAGAGCTCTCTAGGTCAATCTAACCCGCCATCCTCAGATCTGTTGGGACTGGTCATGCATGGAGACCAGGGTCGGAGCGAGCCATAGAATTCGCTCAAAACCCTTTTCTGTGGCGAGCGTAGACCCTGGTCTCCTATCACCCACCCGTCCTACCCCACATGCTTAGATTTGCTAGGTCGCATCTTAGCGGTCGCTTTTTTCAGATTTGAACTGCTGACTTCGCCACAAGATGGTGTTGGTGCGGTGAGGAATCCTGGGTACTCCCAAGAGGCTAACTACCCACTTGGGAGTACTTACCTGTGGCGAGCTGGTGACCCTGCTAGACATCGATGTGTTTGCATCACACCCACAACAACAGCATCTTTGTGCCTCCACGTAAAGGGCGATACCCCCTAGGGTGTATGGCTAGTGGGTTGGTAGAATTATTCTAGCTTCCTACATTCGGTCATTTCATGACAGATGCATGGAGACCAGGGTCTACGCTCGCCCCAGAAAAGGGTTTCTCGCTTCGCTCAAAACCACATTTCTCCAGCAGTTTAGCGTGGTTAAGGGGGGCTTCCTTTGAAACATTAATGTCATCGTGTCACTGGTCGTCAACCAGATCCTTTGTGCATACGTATTTTAGTTCTGACGTTCATTCAGACCCGAGGCTAAATGCCTTGAATACAGGCCCAGTAGGCCTGTAGGGGGTGATACTCTCCTTCCCACACTCTCATGTCCATCACCTTAATTACGCGAGTTATATTCTATGCTGTGGCTGCTGGCGAGAGGGGTTTTCACGCTTCCCCCCCCCCCCCCCTCCCAATAATGAAACTGGGTTTAACTTAATTATTTTATGGATTGATTGATTGATTAAAAATTGTCTGGCGGGTTAATTGAGAAGCCCAGAGGACGACCCCAATTTCCCCCGAACATACCAGCGGCAACAAACACACCAGGACACCAGTAGAAGCAGCCAAGCATCCGTGGGCCCAGTTGACGGCATGAGTGGCGAGTCGGCAGACGCCAGTGGGTACGCAACATACGTGGAACGAGTGGGAAGAGCAGAAGAAGTTAGTGGTACAAACGGGAGGAGCACAGAAGAAGACGCCTACAGCAGCCAAGCATCCGTGGGCCCAGTTGACGACACGAGTGACGAGTCGGCGGACGTCAGTGGGTACGCAACATACATGGAACGAGTGGGAAGAGCAGAGGAGGTTGGTGGCGCGAGCGAGAGGAGCAGAGAAGAAGAAGCATACCAAGCCGAAGAAGACGCCTACCAAGCCAGCTCGACCTGGGTCACGGGCGGACCGACCTCGAGCGACCTACCGACAGGGCCAATCCTCCCAGCCAATGAGAACTCCGCTTCACCTTACCGAGATGACGTCAGCGGCCTACCGACAGGACCAATACTCCCAGCCAATGAGAACTCCACTTCACCCTACCAAGATGACGTCAGCGGGGAAGCTGAGTCAGAGAGGGACGACATGGTCAGGAAGGTACCACATCGGGAAAACGCGAGCATCAACTCGGGGTCGTGTGCAAAACTGGGTCAACCACGCATCCCTGGGGATTTGACCTTATCTGGCTGGACCAATAGAAACGCGGCTTTACCACTGCAAAGGGATTTGCCCTTATTTGGCGGGACCAATAGAAACGCTGCTTTACCACTGGAAAAGGAGAATAAAAGGACGCCAGCTGAGATGGAAAGGCAGAGCTCTCCCCACTATCTCGGTAGATGGAGCGCTTCTCACCTCTCTTCCTCTCAAAGGATCCAGCCAGTACCGAAAGTTTTGCATACAACAAAGTCCACGCCAGTACCGAAAAGCCTAAAACCTTACAGACGCCCTTGGCCGTTCTGCATGTTTTAGACTAAAGTGATAATCAAAGTGACTAGTCGAGTTTCGGCGCCATTACTATAAGGACAGAGTTGACCTCTAAAATACTATAAGTCGAGTATTACGTGGGATTCCTGTTGTATGCTTTACACCAAAATATATGTATATATATTGATCCAAAACCACTTTGTTCCTCTTTCTCTCACACCCTGTAAACGGCCCAGTGCCTTTGACGTAATGGAGAGGTAGAGAACTGGCTCCATGCCGATACTCTCCTCCTACGTGCAGTCGAGTCACTACCGCTGCTGGTGTAACGAAGTATTACTTTAGGTCGTAACAAAGCACTGCTTCCTGGAGTGGCATTGAACCACAGTAACAGTTGTTGTACAGCTGAGAACGAGTTATAACTTCTGTTCCCGAAGTTATATTCGTCCCAGACCCAAGGGTAAGCAAACCACACATTTGCATTCTTGAATAAAGGGCTGGTTCAGAGAAAGAAGTAAGCTAAAGTCTTGCCAAATCTATCCACTCAGATAGACCTTGTTACCAATAGACATATAGACTGACGAACGGACACTAGTGAATATCTGTCTATCGAGCAACCCCTAATTGTCTATTAGACGTTGATCTGGATAGACCGTGAGTTAATCACCTATATTTCTGTATGCTAGACCTCTGTGTATAGGTATCAGCTTATTGAGGTATACACTAGGCTGGCTACGAAAGCATAATAAATAGAATGCTGGAGAGACAGACGGACATACTCACATGTTGACGTGTTTTATGTATTCGCTCTGGGGAATGTAAGTACGAATATACAACTGTTGTTTGATGTTGGTATATTGTATATGTTGTGGTATTATTGTATTGGATATATACTTTGTCGTGTATACGGGTTCATGGAGAACGATCAGACTGTTAGGATCATTTATTAGAAACTGTTAATCGATTACGGAAGCTGTATTTATATATATCGAGGTAGACATATATATATATATATATATATACAGCAGGTACGGGTCACACAGGTAAAGGTGTGAGGAGTAACCCGTACTTCCGGACAAGCACGCTTGCCATCTTGTTTGGGCAGAAGCTTATACGCTTGTAAGGTCAAGGCTTGAGACCCAGTCAAAGGGCCCAGTCAAGGTCACTTCATACGTGCTTGACCTTTGACCACTCCACTTTCCATAAATAAACTATAATTGTAACTGTGTTTCTTTGTGTCATCTCCCCCCTCCTACTGAACCCAGTGAGTTTAAGCCCGCTACCACGGCCTTAACATTAATGTCACTGGTTATTTATGGCCAAAGAAGCAAGAGGAAATGGCACTCGTAGTGCCAGAGCTAATAGGAGATTACACGGTACAGCCACTCCTCGCAAACCGCATCTTCAAAAACCGTAAACCCGCGAAACCGTAACAAATATCCATAAACTGCCTATTCCTTCACGGAAAACCGCATTTCCGTACAGTTTACGGATGTAAAGTGTTTAGGAACCAAAAGTACAAAATGTTTTCCTTTATGGAGCAATAGCGCATGAAAGAAAACGAGCCAGCTGACTCGTTATCTTTCATGGATAACAATAATATTTCTGCTTTATGAGCAAGCTTTGAGTGATTCGTACTGTAATCGTTTGGTATTATTTTTATATAGAATGGTATAAATAGTAAACACAGTTATGTGAAGACTTTATTAACAAACTATAATAGCCTTTGTTTTACATACCGATCGGCATTTTACGGTAGAGCGCTATGGTAAACATGAGCGTATAAATGCAACTCTCGGCAGTGTTTGTTTATGTTTCAAAGCTGTATGAGTGCGGAGTAAAGTTTTACCAATTTTCAATGAATTTTTGTTATTTAAACCAATCACACATCGTTCTAGTTAATATAACATTCATTACAATACATGTGTTTAGTAAACTATAAACTACATATCAATAAAACTTGCCAATCTTAAGTTACAGTAGGAAATCGTTTCGATGTAGGCTAGGCTAGCTTCCGGTACCGGTAGCCTATCCTATGCTGCGGTAGCCTTCATTAGGCTAGGTTGATTCAAGGTTCAATTTTTATTATCACTTTATAAGACTACCCCCAGTTTAAAGGCATTTTTTTTAGGCTTCAAATATCGTCTTGTACCCCACGATATACGGTAAGCCTAGGCTAAGCTTTGGCAAATTGTGTTCGTGAAATGAAACCTGGGAATTGTTTGGTATTTTTTTCTTCTTTTTTTATATTGAATGGTGTAAATAGTAAACAAAGTTATGTGAAGACTTTATTAACAAACTATAATAGCCTTTGTTAAGGCTATCGAATTTACAGTAAGGCTAGCCTATGTTTTGGCAAAAACGTGTT
>ML567467.1:0-10984 GCA_005815305.1 Pandalus platyceros | reverse complement strand
GATCCGGGCGTTAAGTGCTAGCTTTTGGTATTGTTCCACAATGTACCCGTACGACATGTCTCCCCATAAAAACCTACCTATATTTCCGATGGGGTATAGGTCGCTTTGGGCTAGCTTTATTAAAGTTTTAGTATATTGTTCCTAGTTTTGATGACCACGGGTAGGTCTGAAGGAATAATGCATGACAGTCAAGTGCTCCTTACCAAAAAAAGCCTTTTCACCTAAAGGATCAAAGTCCCTTATTAGTGAGAGAAGAGGACAAAGAGAAAGAGAGAGAAATATTTTGAGGAACTACTCAATGTTGAGAATGAACAAGGGCAGGCTTTGCCTGTTGCTGGACCTGTAGAAAATGTTAGCCTGCAAGAAGTAAAGAAAGCCATTAAGAGAATGAAAGACAACAAAGCAGGTGGGTCATCAGGAGTGATAATAGAAAGGATAAAAGCTTTGGAAGGCATGAGATGGGAGTGGATATGGGAACTTCTGGAAAGGGGAAAACATATCATTAGATTGGGAAGATTGTGAAATGGGAACTATTTAGAAACAGAAGGGCATTACAGAGGAATAAAGATGCATTGATGGAACATTTTTGAGTGTGGTTGAGACCAGGCTTAGAAGAATAGTCCAGATTTATGAGATGTAGTATGGGGTCATGCCAGGAAAAAGCACTATAAAAGCAATTTTTATAACCAAGCAGTTGCAGGAAAATACTTTAGAAGGAAATAGGAAACTATACTGGTGTTTTGTGGACCTGGAAAAGGCATGATAGGGTGCCACAAGAAATTGTACACTGGTTCCTTGAGAAGAAAGGAATGGAATGAGATTTAGGCCATATGGCCAGACACTGGGACCCAAAGGGTCATTCAGTGCCTCAGAAAGAAAGGAGTCCTGGAAAAATGGATAAGATTGGTGAAGATGATGTGCAAAGGAGCAAGAACTGTTGGGACAACTTTTGGGAAGAGACAGACATTTGAAGTTTAGGTAGGACTACATCAAGGATCAGCACTAAGCTCCTCCTTGTTTGCCATAGTTATTAATATGTTGAGTGAGGAAGCGAGGAATGAATGAATGAATGTAAAGAGGATTAGAGAAAGCAGGGGATGCAAACTTTGTGCTTCATCCCCCTGAAGAGAGAAGGGAAAATACAGAAGGAGGACGTAAAAGGTGCAGCCAAAAGGCGGCTTCGCAGACATGGTTTTGCGTTTTAGGTAGTGCTTGTCGGTATACTGCATGAATTTATTGTCTTAGATTTTGTTAATAAGGTCTGATTCTTGCAGAATCAGGCGTAGCTTCTTGAGAGAGAAGCTACTGGTTTCCTTCAACATGGTTGACAGGGATGGGTTTATGTAATGCTTTCTACGAGCAGCGGCGTATTTTTGGCATTCCGCTAAAATATGCTTTGCAGTTATCGTGGTGTTGCATCAGTCAAATATAGGGGTGTTTGCTTGCCCCCATCATCAAATACGAATGGGTTATGATAGTGTGTGTGATTCTGAGTCTTGAAAGAAGAGTTTCAGCTCTTCGATTGTTGTTATGCGCAGTGCCACACACCAACTTCCTCCTTTATCTCCCTCAGTTTTCTACCCGTGTGTCCCAGGGACATCCATGTCTTTTACCATTCTTTTTTTTTACAACTTCCTTGATAGGTCTGCCCATATCTGTGTGTGGGATTGCTCGTGGCTGTCAGTCTGTCCGTGTTTCCCAAAGCATTCTTGGCTGCAGCATCCGCTTCTTCATTCCCTATGATTTGGGAATGTCCTGGGACCCAACAAAAGCCGATGTGTATGTCTTTGCTGGCTACATCAAATACTAAGCCCTTGATTTTTTGGCTTTAGGGCTTGCAGCACACTTTGTGAGTCAGAGAAGAAAGTGTAATTTCCCCGTCGCTCATCTCCATTTATACGGCTTGTCACTGCTGTTTTGACTGCATGCATCTCTGCAGTGAAGATGGACGTTTCATTAGGGAGGTTTCCACTGACAGTGTTATTTGTTAGGATTGCGGCAAAGCCAACTCCCTGCATGCTTTTTGAACCATCTGTATAGATGTGAATGTTCCTGTGCTCATCCTTATGTTCAAGGAACACTGCACGCATCTCATCCCTTGACACTGTGCACTTCTTGGTTGTTACGAAGGGACAGACTTGGATGCTCATCAGTTTCCATGGGGGGGAATTCTGGGAAAGATGATGGCCATATCTTTGGGTTTGGGAGAGAGTATCTTTTTGCCTTTCTTCAATTTTCTCCCTTGTTGGGTTTTGTTCCCCTCGAGGGCCTTTGTCTAGTAGTGCCTTGTATGTTGGGGAGTCAGGTTGTGACCGGGTCTTGAAGAGGTGTTTCAATGATACTATGTCCCGGACGTATTTTAGAGGCAGTACACCAGACTCTGTACAGTCATGTGCAAAAGTGAACGGACTGCTTTCAAAATGTTTTGTTCAGGAGCATTCTTGACTCCACAGAACCCTCTGACTGCAATGGATGTGTGGAGCCAAGGACACTCTTGAAGGATGAATTGTGATCTCCAAGAGTGACTTCACGTCTAACCTCACTTATAGGATTATAAAAGAGGAGCTTGACCTCTAAACCATGAAAATGAAAACTAATCTGTACGAGCAGTTGGTGCACAAGCAATAGCTCAGTCAATGAATACAGTACTAAAACTAGTAGCCTAAATACATAATTGGCATATGCAAAATAAGGGACTTTGAGCCTTTCAAAGGTGAAAAGGCTATTTTTGGTAAGTGGCACTTGACTGTCATACATTATTCCTTGAGACCTACCCGTGTTCAGAAATACTAGGAACAATATACTAAAACTTTAATAAAGCTAGCCCAAAGCATGCTATACCCCAGCAGAGTATAGTTAGCTATATATGGGAGACAAGTCATATGGGTAAATAGTGAAACAATACCAAAACATAGCGCTTAACGGCCTGATTCTCAGTCACGCGTCACGGCGTTGAGATGGGTAGGCAAGCTTGGGCTCGTTATAATACAACTTACTACCAGTAAATAATTGATTTTTTAATTTAATTTAATCCTGAAGGGGAGGGAGGAGGATTGCATGACAGTCAAGTGCCACTTACCAAAAATAGCCTTTTCACCTTTGAAAGGCTCAAAGTCCCTTTTTTTGGTTTTTAGTGGCACTTGACTGTCATGCATGTTATACCACCACAGCACATGCAGGAAGGTAGAAGGATTGGGTAAATTAAAAACAAAGTCATAACTCCAAATTTGCTTGTATTTGATGTAAAATATTCATATTTTTACATACAGGGTCAAAATGCATTACAAGCAATCTTAAGACTAACATGCAATTTCATTAATGCTTAAGAATAATATACAAGATATTTTTATGGACAGACAGTTGTTGAAATTCCTTGACCTAATACAACACATGATCTTTTAACAGCCTTAATAGGCTTAAGATAGTGCTTCCTGAAGACTCTCCCTGAGGACCAGCCTATTCTATTGACAATTTCATCTTCGTGAAACTGAGCTAAGAAGGCTAAGGAAGTAGACATTTTCCTAACATCATGAGCTTTTTGGAAAAACGTCTTTTTGAGATAACTTAATCTTTGTGTCCAAGAATGCTAGTACTTTATCAAGTGACCATAGTATGGGCCGGTAAGGGGTATTTGGTCTAAGTTCTGAGAATAGAGGGATAGATACATCCAGCTGAAAAGCTAACATAAGTGGTTTGCCGATAGCCGCTTTGTAAGTAGTGACTGTGGCAGAGACTAACTGTTTTTCAAAGAACAGGTATCTCATAAAGGCACAAATACATTCCTTGTCAATTTGCGAAATATCTTTGATATTCAGGAAATGACAAAAACACCGCCAAGCCATGTCATCTTGCTTAGTTGTGGAGGGGCGTAGCCTCCTCTGTAGTATATCTACTGTCTCCTCTGAAAAGCTTTCCGAGAGAGAACCCCTTATGAAAGCCAGGCGTGAAGGCGGAGTGGCGGACTTGAGTCGTAGTAGAAGAATCGTTTGCCGACTCTCTGTGACAACTTGGGATCTGGTAATGGTAGATGCCGTTGGAATCTCTCTAGCAAGAGAGTTAACCACGGTTGAGAGGGCCAAAATGGTGTTATTAGAACAACCTCTCCTTTGTAGTGTTGAAGCTGAGTCAAAACTTTCGAAATCTGTGACCAGGGTGGGAATAAGTAAATCGCCGACCACTGGTTCCAGTTCTGCAGGAAGGCATCCAATGCCAGAGCATGGGGATGTCTTACGGGGGAGACAAATTTGAGCAGCTTGCGGTTCTCGCGAGTTGCGAACAGATCCACCTGGGGATGGATCCCTAGAGAGAGAATCCATTTGAAGGATTTCATGTCTAGGCTCCATTCTGATTGGAGTGGCTTGTTTCTCGACAGGCCGTCCGCTATTGCATTCCTGACGCCTGCCACATGGTAAGCCGTCAGGTAAAGCTTGTGCTTCTGGCACATTACTGCAATGGTCATAATCCAGCCGTTCAATACATGAGAGCGTGCTGATCCGCCTCTGTTGACTGTTATGAAGCTCTGTACTAGACTCTGGACAGCTTCTATCTTCTGGAGAGGAAGCGAGATTAGGAAATTCGCTGTATTCCATTTTATACCCAGCCATTCGAAGTTCATTGCTGGTTCGAGGCGGGACTTGCGAAGGTTCATCTTGAATCCCATTTTGTGGATTAGGTGAATCGCTATGTCTCGATGTCTTAGGCAAGCAGCCTTGGACATTCCCCATACTAGCCAGTCGTCTAGGTAGGCTATGATAGGCACTGCTCTTTGACGGAGTAGGTCTAAGACATGCTTTGTCAGGCGGGTAAATACTTGAGGGGCTATGTTTAGCCCGAAGGGCATGGCTTTGAATTGGAGCTTTTCTTGTCCTAGTCTGAAGCCTAAGTATTTCCTGAAGGACTTTCGTATTGGATGTGAAAGTACGCGTCCTGAAGGTCTATTGAGATCGTCCACGCCTTTAGTGGGAGTGTTTCCCTGATGTGACTGATTGTCGTCATCTTGAAGCGTGGGCACACGATTGAATCGTTTAAGGTCGAGAGGTCTAGAATTACTCTGAGCTTGTCGGTACCTTTCTTTGGAACTGTAAACAGTCGTCCTTGGAAGAAAAGGAATCTGGTTCTTTCTATTACATTCGCCTCTAGAAGAAGTGATGCATACTCCAGTAGGAATGGAGTTGGAGTTTGTAGAAAGAGTCGGGAAGCTTTCGGAAATGATATCCATTTCCAGGAAAGTCCTCTTTTCACCACCGAATATGCCCATGGAGATCTTCTCCAAGAGTTTGCAAATTTTTGCAGACGTCCTCCGACCGTGCCTGTCTCAAACCTGTGGTTTCTGACTTGGGGGTGGTTGTGGAAGATCCCCTACCACAGCCCCTAGCTCTGCCTCTGTTGAATTGCCCTGACGTTGATGTTGCGCTACGAAGGGTTTCTGTTGCTCTTGTTGGAAAGCTTGTTGTTTCCAAGGAGGAGGATTAGAGGAAGAACTAGCGTTTTGCTGGAAGTTCCCCTGAGAGGTATTTTGCTTCTTATTAGAAGAGCTGGGATGGCTATATTTCCTTTTATGAGATATGGGTTTATTTTCCAATAATTTCATAAAGGTGAGGGTAACCCTTGTGCTCTGCTCATGTAACTCTCTGATAATAGAGTCAGGGAAGAGCTTAACAGAGAATGGATCCGCTTTAAGAAGACGGATTACCCAAGGGTTGTCCCTGCTACATCCTCTAAGAACGTCTTTCCTAACTTGAAGACGGGACCTTAGAAACTTTTGTGTAGTGAACATAAGGACTGGCAGAAAAGCCTTTGTAGAAGCTGCCAAGGCCTGAGGGACATTCTCCTCTGAGGTAGTCGATCTGAGGGTCTCTAGATTTGTTAAGGTAGAGACGGCCTGTTGGAAGGCAAGTCGGCATTCGTACTCGTTCCTTAGATTAAAATCAGAGGGACGAGCAAATTCACTAGACTGTAGCTGCTCGCCTACATTCGTAGATGTAAATCTCTTCTCTTGGGAGAATTGTAACAGCTTTTCTGAGACATGAGTAGCAGGAACAGTAGGAATTGTCAGGAAGGAAGGCATAGCCTCATCCCATGAGAGCTTTTCGTTCTTTACGAAAGATTTGAATGTTTCTGAAATGTGCTTAAAGAATGGTTGAACGAAGAGAAGATCACCCGCATCTGAAATGAAACAGTTACCGGATAAAGGCATATTCTTTTCCCTATTATCTTTAATAGAGGAATAGTCAGTTACCACTAGGTTACCAAAGTCTAGGAAAGCACGACTTGCTGACATTATATGCTTTGGTGCTCTCTTTGAGGCTTGGAATTTTTGTTTCCCTAGTACCATACGGAACATAGGAGGGAACCATTCCGTGCCATCGTCCTTCTCTCTGTACTCAATCATATCTCTGTTAATGTATGATGAGCCAATCTGGAGACTTCCATCTGCTAGTAGTAGCATATCCTGTGTTAGAGATCTCCATTCAGTGTATCTAGCCAACTTAGTTGACAAGGAAGATCCGGCTGTGGAAGAACGGTTACTAGAACCTGAGACGCCAGAAGGAGTTGGAGAGGAAGGGCGAGAACCCGGCTCGCTATACTGGTAAGCCGGTGTCTGTAGGTCTGGGAACAGATGAGGTGCCACTGCCGGCCTGTATAGGGGTGCAGCTGGTGGGTTCGTAGGATGCGGGTTGGCTGTTAAAACAGTTGCCGGCCTATCCTTTTTAGGCTTTTTAGAGGATTTAACCTTTGAGGTGTTATCCTTAGGCTCTTTCAAGGTTCTCATCATATCCATGAACTTCTGGTCATATGTCTTCATTTGATCTATGAAGGGAGAATTGAAGGTAGCCAGAGCGTTTTCCAGATCTCTCATCTTTATAAAAGAATCAGGGTTATCTGCAAGCTCTGAAGAAGGAGGTCTAGATTGGTTTGGACCGTATTCATAGTCGTCCCCGAGAACTTCTCTTAACTTTCTAGTGGTCATTTCCTCATTTAGAGACTGTATCATTTCGGCGTTGGTAGGGACTGAGCCGGAAGGGACTGGGGTAATAGACCTGGAGTTATAGGTGTCTGGTGAGGAATGACAAATGGAGGCTGTGATATCTAAAGGATCATTCATTTCAGACTGGGTTTCAGATTGAGGGTTGGAACTTAACGTAACCTCTTCAAACTGAAGAGGAACGTGTCCCTCTGAAAGATCACTAGTACCGATACCTTTAGCCTTATTCTTAAAATAAGTATAAGCCCATGACATAGTTGGGGATAGTGCGTCAAACTCAGACTTGTGTAGGAATGCTGACTGACCAGGTTCCCTGTTTTTCGAATTTTTAGCAAAACCCCTTGTCCAGGAGCGTAAGTTATATGCATGGGTAGCTGCGAATTTAACATTTTTATCCTTAGAATTAGCAATAAGAGCAAGACATATGGGACAATCATTAACAGAGTACAGTTTATTAATGGAGCACTTGGAGTGTGATCTACACTCCGTGTGGTTTGTTCCGCAGGTGTCCAGGGATTTCTTGCATATTGAGCAGGAAATCTTGCTTGATCTAGGAGCCATAATGGTCCTGAAAGATAAGGTCATTATTAGCAAGGCAGTAAAGATATACAACTGAATGGAATAAAGCTTATGTAATTCATATTTAGAAAACTTTTTTATTTAAAAAAGTTTTTTGAACTCACGTCAACTAGATTCGGCAGGAGAAGGTATCAAATAGGTAACTTGTTACTGTAGCTAGACCTTTTGACCTTGGGTGATTCAGCTGTAGGTACTTTGAGCCGGCAGATGTTGTCTCTCAAGCTAAGGGAAGAAGAAATTTGTTAAAATTCATCTTATATTGATTTGAGGAAAATAGAATGATTATCCTAAAGCAATTTCATCCTAGGATGTGGTAAATTTGAAGTTATTTAAGCTTAAAGCATTAAGATTAACTTTAATTTAAAAGACATAAAGATCTCTCATTGTAGGTGAGCTGTGTCGCCAGAGTTTATGAATGTGCCGGCACAGTTAAAACTTTTTAAAAGAATCCTTTGTGTTTTTAGACATTAAACAGCAGATTGAATTTGCATTAATTCTGGTCTGCTTAGAAATAGTCAGCCGGCAAGGGTTTATGATATATAAGGCTTAGTTGGAAAGGCCCCTTATGTTATTTATGAAAACAGATCAACGATTATTGTAAGGCGGAAATAATCATAAAAATAACAGTTATATAGATCATTAGAGTAAATGATATATAAGGCTTAGTTGGAAAGGCCCCTTAGGTTATTTATTAAAACAGATCAACGACTATTGTAAGGCGGAAATAATCATAAAAATAACAGTTATATAGATAATTAGAGTAAATGATATATAAGGCTTAGTTGGAAAGGCCCCTTAGGTTATTTATGGAAACAGATCAACGACTATTGTAAGGCGGAGATAATCATAAAAATAACAGTTATATAGAAATTTAGAGTAAATGATAAATAAGCCTTAGTTGGGAAGCCTCTTTTTTGTTATTTATGAAAACTAATCAATGACTATTGTAAGGCGTAAGTGATCATAAAATAACAGTTATATAGACATTGAAAGTAAATGACCAGTAGATCAGATATAGAGATACGTGTGCACTACGGAACAGAGGTGATCGTCTGTATGTAAGCCTAGCCACGAGACAGTCACGAGGGACAAAGCGTGTTGGAACCTCCAACACGCTTACTTGGGCGTAGCAACAAGTTATCAATGAAAATAAAAAAGATTAACCAGTAGGTTAATCTGAGAGACACGAATCTAATAGAAAAGTAAAACTCTGCAATGAATCCGAGAGGGGCAATCCGTAGAGAGCCGTGAGGATACGTTAGTGCATCTGTATGTAAGACGTTTCTACCTCTCAGAGACAGAGGGATCGTGAGTAGAGAAATTTTTTAGATAAAAATCTTTTAAATTAAAATTTAAGTCAATGGTTTTTAGACTCAAAATGAAGCCCCTGGTTGGGGGCGAACATCTAAAAGTAAAAGAATCGAAATAAATGATAATAAGTGGTGAAATAAGACGATGCGGTCTTAGGCCCCACGAGGTGAACACAAGGCAAGTGAATGCTAGAGAAAAAACTCACAAAAAGAACACATAGGCACTTAGAGCCTATTCTATTTGATATAGAGCTAATATAAAGCGAATACAATAGCACATAGTGAAAAACCGTTATGAAATAACACTTATAGTCACCTATAACACACGAAGAACACAGACAAAGCGGGAGCGAAGTAGATGCGTGTTGACCACTCGGGTAGGAAGGAAATTATGACGAGCCCAAGCTTGCCTACACATCTCAACGCCGTGACGCGTGACTGAGAATCAGGCCGTTAAGCGCTATGTTTTGGTATTGTTTCACAATTTACCCGTATGACTTGTCTCCCATATATAGCTAACTATACTCTGCTGGGGTATAGCATGCTTTGGGCTAGCTTTATTAAAGTTTTAGTATATTGTTCCTAGTATTTCTGACCACGGGTAGGTCTCAAGGAATAATGCATGACAGTCAAGTGCCACTAAAAACCAAAAAAGTAATACTCCCCATATAAAATCCAACTTAAGATTACAGCAAAATGCTAAATATTGTATAAATCTTCTCCTCTTTCTTCTGTTCTTCGGGAAGGTTGAAATAGATCGATTGTATCCCGCAGATTAAGAAGAGCCGGGATGTCAATCGTATCCGTTGATGAACTCTATATCGAGATGGTGCTATCAGGTACCTGTCAATACAAAAAAGCAGTCAGCAAAATGGGTTTACATAAATGATCTTTCTGGAATAAAGAAATAAACAGCTCAGCCTTAGATGACACCACTGCATCTGATAATAAATCAACAGTAAGGGACCAGGAAACCCACTCATTTAAAGCAGATCTGTAGGTTGTTAAAAGAAACATTACTAATGAAAGAATGGGTGTGCAAGAACTAAAGTTAGGACACAAACTAACTGCTCCCTAACAATGATAACAAAAGACCCATATAACTGCTGTCATCATATAAAAACCATTCATTTCTTTAAGGTTTACGGAAATGCTTTTATTGTATCATATCATCTTGCTGCCCTCTACCATTTTTCACCTTTCAAAACATCACTGCCACACACCACGAATATTAAGTGGATATGTATTCAAACTTATCTGACCTAAGATTCTCAGATTAAATAACAAACCCCTACACACCCCTACACCACCACCTTGCCTACTACCCACTTCATTTATGAGCTTCTTGCCTATGCCTATATATTTCATTCTAATTTATTGTATAATACTCATTCTATTCTCAACCTCCTTGCCTATTACCTATTTCTTGCCTATTACCTATTTCAGTCTCCATCACAAATAATAGAATTACTCTCATTATACGGATTTGTTTGGATTAGTACGATCATATTTGCAGTTGGCAAAGAACTGCAAAACTTGTAATTATTTGTAAAGAATAATTACCTAAAGTACAGAATCTTACTGCCACATAATTCATCTTACAAACAAACAAACAAATACCAGTATTCCTGAATGAATGGACAAAAAGTACAATATGCAAAAGTAACCATGAAAAGCTCTGGGACAAAGGTGGTCACTGTTAACACAATAACGGGCTTTGCCAGCCCTTGGGCTAAAAGCCTATTTTTGGTGAGGAACATTTGACTGTCATGCATGAACCGTATTTCCTCATAAAATGATTCAGTTAACGGAAACATATACTAAAACTCTCGAGGAGCTACTCCAAACGACCAAAGAATCAGCCAAACTAAGGTGGGTATAATAGGAGGGACGAGTCAGATTAATGATACAACACCAAAACATAGGCCCTGACGTCATGACACGTGATCATGGCATCTCACGTGACCACAGCCTCCGCGCATGCGCAGAAGGGGTGACACTAACTTCGTGTCGTTTGGAACGCCATATAGGTGTTTTTACTCTTTTAAACCAACCAAGACCCGTTGACCCTGAAGGGGTGGGAGGAGGATGCATGACAGTCAAATGTTCC
>SKFP01000076.1:0-11194 GCA_005815305.1 Pandalus platyceros | reverse complement strand
GGGGGGGGTAGAAAAGGAAAAAAGCAGGAAATGGTGTGGATATAGGTAGATAGTTGGATAGGTAAAAAGCAGGTGGCCTTACCACTTAGGGTATATAAGTGGTTAATAATTAGAATGATTAAGTTGAGGAAAGTCAGCAAGAAGGCCCGCAAAGCCAGAATATCCAGCCCCATCCAGCAAACTCCAGCATCCCCCCCCCCCCTCCGAGTGCACCAAGGCAGTGTATTGAATGTTATTAAATGTTATTAGTGAGTTAGATTTATTTTTAAATTGAACTGCTTTACAGTTCCTCAATGAAATTTGGCTTGTTTAAATCAAAATTAAAATTGATGAGTGAATATGAAATCAAATGAAAAAAGAATCTTACATTCTCACTTTTTTATTCTATCGGTTCATATTTGATGTTGTAGGTCTCATATTAAAGCAAAAAGTGTCGATCTCCTTTACATAAATGAATTCTAATGTAAGGATCAGTCTCCTAAAGAAAATCAATTGAATAAATTAATGAATCGGTCTCCTGTTAATAAAGATGCATTGAATTATATTGCTTAACATGTATTTAGAATAAGAATTTTATTGTCAGAGGCTGATAAAATCGTTAACAAAGGAATAGCTCTCTTCAATAGCCTCATCTAACTACATAACGTTAACAAAGAAAGATGTTTTAGCATAAAGCTGTTAGGACCGTAAATCGGGTCCACGGGTAGCTGGCCTCAGAAGGAGTGATAATTACGTCAACCGTATTTTAGGTTCATTAGGAGGGGGGGGGGGGGATTACACAATGAGACAGTTACTTTAGTATCAGAACAAGTTCCCGACTAATTTAAAACATCCCTATCTGGTCACGGATGTCACGTTATTATTCATACACTAACTTTGTCAACTCTTAGTAATGAACACAACTCTATGGAGTTCCCCTCAGGCCGTATGAACAACAACAGCCAACTGAACACAGCGTTATAACTACTTGGAGTGGGGCTCCTTAGTGGTTGAGTAGTGAGTGAGAACTCCGTTACCCGTTAAAACCGAAAAGGGCAGTACAACTTTCCCTACTTGAATGCAAAGCTGACGTTACTCTTAATTCTATTTATTTCCTACTTAATGAATTCTGGCTTACATGTAGGCTACGTTGATACTGACTTTACTTCTTTAACATCTACAAAGCTTCTTGGTCAATAATGCATAAACTCTTCTTCATAAATATGTCTCTGTTTCCCTCTACTTCTAAATTAGGCAACAGTTCCACATATGAACAGACTCTACTGTACCACATAACATCAAGAACTACAAACTTCTATTTCTGCAGTATTCAGTAAACCCTCGATTAACGATAGGGTTGCGTGCCTAAAAACGCTATCGTTGACATAATTATCGTTGATCGGGACAGCTATAACATGGGGGCAATGGGGATTCGTTCTTGGGCATCGTAAATATGTGGTATGTGTAGCCTATAAGTGTATGATATGATGAAAAATACAAACAATTCTAAGTTTAAGTGTAGATGTCGTGTAGTTTACTTATTTGCCAATAGATAGTTTGTCTCCCCGTAGTTTGATGCACTACACAATAGTATCGAGTCAATAGAAATTGGCCTAGATATTTTACAAAGCAAGCTAAAAAATACAATGTCTTGTTTATATCAAACTATAATGATCACAGATAAACCTATGATAATAATATATAGCATATCTAAAAAAAAGAGGTACGAAATTTAACTTCTAATATTTCTTCCGACGCTCTGTATCGTAGATTTTCGGTAGGTGTCTTTAGCCAAGTATCAAGTCAATAGAAATTGGCCTAGATATTTTACAAAGACAGCTAAAAATACAATGTCTTGTTTATATCAAGCTATAATGATCACAGATAAACGTGTGGTAATAATATATAGCATATCTAAAAAAAAGAGGTACGAAAATTAAACTTCTAATAGCCTATTTCTTCCAACCGACTTACGTATAAGCGTCGAAGATATCATACCAGGAATACGTTATTAAATAATTTTTTTTTTTCTAACTTCTTTTATTTAATTTATGATACGAAACAGAAAGTATATAATATAAATGAAAGGTATAATATGATGCATAATTGAATGTTTACAGTAGCCTACCCCTGTTAGGTGTCAATGTTGCTTGCTAATACCTCTTCTACGAATGTATGTGCGTATGTTTGTGCAAATTAATTCAAGTATTGAAACTATGAATATATGTGACTACATGGATAGTTCAACCTGTAAATTATAGTATGTATCCAAAGTAGATATCCGTAATTTTACACATCTATCCCCAACATAATTTCATGTAGATTAAGATTTGAATGTTCTAATTTCTAATAGATTACGTATTAACTTTGCTGGGCCAGAGTTTTCCCCTTTCAATAATTCATTTATTTACTAATTTTCTGTTACAATCTTCTTATATTTTCCTTAGCAATGTTATCCTAATAATTTTTACCCATTAAAGATTCATACATAATATGTAGTTAAACATACAATAATGCACTGTCATAATACTTAGATATAGAGAAGAAATTAATTACAAACAAAGCTTTGAAAAAACTAGTTTTGATTATAATTATCCAGGATAATAAGGTAAACATTGTTAAATGGTTGTTTATGTGAAGTTACTTTTATTATCTGGAAGGCTACATTTGATTCATCCATTACAAAAACAAAATAATGACCTTACTCCAATTTCAGTAGTTGTTTCCTTACATATAAATTTAATATCAAAATATGGAATGACATGATGTAAAACAACAGATGCATCGGGAACATCAAATGCAGTTGTATATATCAAGTTTTATGCTATTTGAAATACAATTGCATCAGGAACATCCTATCTATTTGTATTGTTAAGAAATATCAGGACATAACAGCATGAAAAATATTCATCCTCTTAGTACAAGTTAAATATTATTATATATTAGCATGTGTTTTGAAATACATCAGAAAGGGTTATTCATGAACACTTTCTAAGATTAATCCTCTTAGGAATTTGACAAATAAATATATACCCAAAACTAGGAGAGATCCATAGCCACCCAGCAGACACACAACCTTAAAAAAAACGTTGAAAGATGGTTGAAACAACGTTACGACGCTGTTTCAACCATGTTTCAACGTTGTTTTAAGGTTGTGTGTCTGCTGGGTATGACTGTAAAAATTAGGAAAGTAGTAGATAATGAGAACATTGTTTCGAAGAGTAGTTTCACTACTCTTGGATAAACAGCTTTGGAAATAAAGACTAACCATTGAGAATTTGAAATATAGAAAGTTATATATTTAGCTGGCTTTAAAATTGAATAGCAAAGTTATGCATACCAAAATAGACTACTGACAAGAATTTCATGTATTTAGCACCAAACTTCAAATAATATGAGAGCTCCAACTTCATGACGTTTGGATGGAAAGACAAAAGTAACGACGATCGCAAAAACTTTCATTCTATTTGTAGATTATTGATAAGAGAAAAGAAACCAAAAGATATTAACATAATGAAATCCCTTCCTATCTGTTTCATCTTTATCTAACCACGTAATTATTTGATATCCAATAATACTATAAAATCAGAAATCATGTTGAATTATGACTTAAATTCACCGAGTTTACCTTAGTCTATTATTTTTTTTTTTTTTAAATTCTAGTATTATTTAAACCTTATAAGCTTATCAAAAACAAACATCGGTAGGGCTACAAAAGTGTTGTATATCCCAGGAGAAAACTCCCAAATGCTGTTTTTCATCCTATCACTCACTCAGACTGTCTATCATTGTTTATGTATTAGGAATAGAACAACACACTTCTGACTATGAAGGACAGTCGGAATGAAGGAAAACAGGGAAGGGGAAAAAACATTCTTGTTTTATAATTTGAGATTTTTTTTGTTGTGCACTATTATGAAAATCTTTTAGTATTCCAGTTTACAAACATATACTAGTTACTTAGTTATTAATATGTAATATTCATAATACAAAATGAATAATTGAAAAGCCTTATGTGAAGGAAAAACATAGAAAAGGTTACAGGATTTACTTATCACCCTATATTGAACCAAATTTTCGATATAGTAGTTAAATCATCACAAAAAATTACGACATTGATCTATACGAAATTAAAACAATTAGATATCATTCGACAAAAGTAAACAGGTGATAAAAGACCAGTACTCCCCATATGAGACTAATCGCAGTAAACAATACCCGATTCAATTACCTGTCTCAATTTAATATATGAAGAAACAACATTCAGATATATAACATATCTAATTATAGAAAATCAACTAACTACACAAAATCATTTAAGTTACAGGAAACTTATATTATACAGCATATCGGTTAAATTACTGCATAGCCATACAGTGAGCATAAATGAATCATACATCAAGATGTCAAATATCTTTAATATTTAATCTGAATTATGCAGACAAATAACCAATATATTATCCACACTAAATCTAACAGCAACAAAACAACAACAATAACAACAACAACAACAACATTAACAACAACAACTTTCAGAGACAACTTTCAAAGCCAAACGCATGAATTTCACGTAAGAGGATATAATCCCATCGTTATTATCATTATCATTATCCAAGCTACACACCCTGCTGGAAAAGTCAGTAGACTACAAACCCGAAGGCTCCAGAATGGGATGTAACCCGGTGAGGAAAATGAAAATAGAAGTTAAAATAAATAAATACACAAACAGGTTAAAAAGAAAACAAGGTGGACAGAAAACTGTGTTTGAGTGTACCCTGAAGCAGGTGAGGACAAAATAAAATACCATATAAGACCATGGTACGGAGGCTATGGCACGGAGTGAACTGGTGGATTCCAAACGTGGAACACCCCAGTTATGCCTTGCGTTTTTTAAGGCGGGTGCCCGCGTGCAGTAGAGGGCTTCTTTTCCTATTTAGCAATACTGCTAACGGGCGCCCGCGAGCAAAAATGTTAGTGGTACGCGGCGGGCACTCACATATTGTAAACAGAAAAGATGGCCGCCCAAACATTCGTCATTTCTTGTGAAATTTGGTATATTTATAGCTACACTGTGGACCTGATTGCGAGTCACACTTGTCCATGTTAATAAATGTAGAGATGCTGCCTTGAGGTTTCTATTGACAATGTTACAATTGCTGTTGCATGCCGTATTTATCCCTAATCCATTGATACATTGGTGGCACATTTCAAACAAGGGTAGGCGACCTATAGGACCTACTATCCTAACTAGCCTATGATAGGCCTAACAAGCCTAGGCTTACCATACTAGCCTAGGCTAGTTAATAAAATCTTTAAATTCCTTTAATTTTTCGTGTTTTTCACTGCCAAGGAAATAGCCTACCCTTGATAATTAGCGCATTCACTCACGATCACGTTGGTTCGGATAACCTAGGCTGCCTTTGTTCCAAATTCACTTCTTTGAGATTACAGATTGTTAATATAACACTTCCCACCACTGTCTAGCATAGGAATTACTGATTTGATCCCATTTAATTAAATATTCCGACGAAAATACTCATTGACAAATGCGAGTCGATACTCTAGGGGTGATTTCTTATTGTTGTTGTGGGTAGAAGAAGAAGAAGGACTTTCTGCCCGTGGCGGGCATATAAACAGGTTTTTTTAGAGTGTATGTGGCGAGCATTCTTGTGCCCGCGGGCGCCCGTTTAAAAAAACCCACAAGGATGATGACATATTTCTCTTGATCTTTAAACAGCACTCTGTCCAATTGTCACGCCAGGCCCTCTATTCAAAACACTGAAAGGCAGAGAGACCACATTACACTAACTGTCAACTAACGTTGAAAGGTTACACAAATATTAAACTTGATACAATGTCCTTCTACTTACTCACAATAACTTAATAACAAACACATCTGTTTACCTTAAAATTGAGAAGAAGATGAAAATAAAACAATATATTGTTGGGTCCGAGTGTGACTAGCCTAAGTACCCCCAAAGTAGTACCCTACCTGTAAGAGAATACGTTGTATTAAGTTGCTGTCTTCTGGTGCCTAGCCTAGGCATTAGTGTACCATCATTGTATAGCATAGTCTATATCACTAATATAAGGCATCCAGTCTCGACGCCGAATTCTTGCCCATGGGAAGGTAGTAAGGGATCAAATTATACATCTACAGCAGATATAGTCGGCCGGCACATGCTTAGGTCCGTGAGTTTATTGGAGGTTGGAACAAACGTGCTCCACATACGAGCAACAACAGAAGAAGAACAATGTCCACCGTTCAGGGTGTGACCATTATCTCTTGACAAATAGGAAAAAATATATCACTACTTATTTCTTAAATGATTACTAGGTTAATATAAAAGTACATGAAAAATAGTTCTACAATTTATAAAATTATTAGACACATAACACTCCTTTCCCCTTATACAATAAAGCTAGCACCACTACCAACCTAATCGTTTGGGAGGAATACCTCTCTTCTCCCTGGCCGGCATATTCTTTGATTCCATTTAAACATCATTTCGATCAGTATTCTCACTGACCGATATATGATCATTTTGCTCAAAAAGGTTTTGTCCTGAGATATGCTTTCTTAATTGATCAATGTGCCGTCTAAGTACTCTCCCTGTAACTTCAACATCATAGTGTAAATCTCCTACCTTTTCCTTGACTATACCTGGTTGCCATTTTTTACTAGTATTATAGGCACATACCATGACATGATCAGATTCCTTAAAATGCCTTACTTGCTCAGACTTTTCAACTTGTTTCTATTCGCGATTACTTTGATCGGACTGAAAATAGGAATCATTAGATCCATCTTTGTCCTAATTCCCCTCCCCATCAATAATATGGATGGAGACTGACTTGTTGAAGCATGTTCTGTTGCTCTATACTGTTGCAAAAACTTACATATATTACTAACTACATTGGACTGGTTAGCTCCTCTACATTTCATATAATGCATAAATGTCTGCACAAATCTCTCTGCCTCACCATTTGATGCAGGGTGATAAGGTGCAGATCTTGTATGTAAGATGCCATTTAGACTCAGAAAATCAGAAAACTTTCCAGAACAGAACTGCGAACCATTATCTATGACAATTCTTTCTGGTAAACCATGAGTTACAAATACAGGCATATGTGTCCTAATAGTTGCCTGAGCTGTTGTAGTTGACATAAGAATGACATCTGGCCATTTACTGAATTCATCTATGATTAGTAAATAATATTGTCCTAAGAAGGGGCCAGCAAAACCTAAATGGAGATGCTGCCATGATTTTTGGGGATATTCCCAAGGGTGCAAACGAATGGGTTTTGGATTATTTTGAAATGCATTACGATTCATACATTGGTTAATGTAGGATTCAGTGTCTTTATCTACATTTGGCCACCATACAAATGATCTGGGAATCGACTTTGACTTGACGATCCCTAAGTGATCTACATGTATTTCTTGCAAAACCGGACCTTGCAATGATTTAGGAATAACTACTCTGGCATCTGTTAAAATGCATCATTGTTCAATAGAAAATTCTGACCACTTTGTTGAAAATGATTTATATTCTTCTTGGTTTGCTATAAAGTTATGACCGGAAATCAACGGTTGCAAAACACGAGATAAAACTGGATCCTGTTTTGTTTTTTGAGCAATAACTTTAAGAGTTACAGGAAAACTAAGACTTTCAATCATTAGGATGCTACTGTCATTAGTCTTTGGTGCATCACTTACAGGAATGCACGATAAAGCATCTGCATTTCCTATCTTAGTAGTGGATTGGTACTCTGATTCATAAGAGTAGGCAGCTAATATATTAGCCCATCTTTGCAACCTAGCTGCAATAAGTGTTGGCAAACCGGCTTTAGAAACTAATATAGCCAATAACAGTTTGTGGTCAGTAACAATAGCAAACCTCTGTTTATCATACAGGTAAATGTGAAATTTGTTAACACCAAATACCAAAGCAAGTCCTTTTTCTCAATTTGTGAGTAATTTCTCTCCTCCTTATTTAATGATCTAGAAGCAAATGCCACTGGCCTCTCAACTCCATCTGGCATTACATGTGCTAATACTTCCCCAATACCTACTGATGAAGCATCACAAGTTAATTTCACTGGAAAGTTTGGCTGAAACTGAGTGAGAAACCTTGTTGAAAGTAATTCAGCTTTTATACTGTCATATGCATGCTGACAATCTTGTGACCATTTCCATCCTTACTCAATAGTTCATACAGTGGATGTGCAATTGTAGGTAAATTTGGTATAAACTTACCATAGAAAGTTACTAGGCCTAAAACTGATTGTAATTCACTAACATTTTCAGGTACCTTTACATTTCCTATTGCTTTTGTTTTCTCACTAGTCTTGTGAATACCATGTTCATCAATTCTAAAGCCTAAATACTCAACTGATTTCACTTGGAAACTACATTTATCCCTTCGTAATTTTAAACCATGTTCCTGAATACGTTTAAAGACTGCTTCAAGCCTTTCTTGGTGTTCTTTTACATCTTTACCAGCCACTAAAATATCATCCACATAACAAAATACATTAGACATACCATTGAAAATTTTATCCATAGTCTGCTGCCATAATGCAGATCTACTTGCATATGGGAGACGCTTAGGTCTATATAATCCCAGATGGGTATTGACAGTACATACCTCCTGTGACTTTTCATCCATAACCAGTTGCTGAAATGCTTGTTTTAGATCTATTCTAGAAAATACCTTACACCAACCAAGAGCGGTAAACATATCATCTGGTCTAGGCAATGGATGTTGCACAACTAGTAATTGTGGATTTATCGTTACCTTATAATCACCACATAATCTTATACTATTGTCACTTTTAACAACAGGTACTAATAGTGTACCCCAATCTGAATAATTGTTACTTTTTCCCATGTATCACTAGCTTCTAAACTATGAATTTCTTGCTCTACTAAAGGTTTGAGCGCATATGGAATTTGTCTAGGAGCAAGGAACCTTGGTGTAACATCAAATGTTAAACATAAGGATGCCTGAACATTTTTAACTTTACCAACTTGATCATCAAAAATAGCACTACAACGTAATATCATATCATCTATAGTTCTGTTAGCCAAACTTCCTGCTTATGGCTTTACTCCTCCACTCTGTAAACTTATTTCTAGCTTTCTCTCTAATCGCTTTATCTCTGTTGTTGTTGACGGCGCAACATCTGCTCCTTTTCCTATCTCTAGTGGTGTTCCTCAGGGCTCTGTTATATCTCCAACTCTTTTTCTCCTCTTTATAAATGACCTTCTGCAGTCCACGTCTAACCCTGTCCACTCTTATGCTGATGATTCAACTCTGGACAAATCTTCCTCCTTCTCCTCACAACCTTCATCTTTAGCTCGCTCTCAATCTCGTATCGCTTTATCTTCAGCTATTAACACAGATCTGGACAGGATTTCCAACTGGGGCAATGCTAATTTGGTTAAGTTTAATGCCTCCAAGACACAATTCTTACCTATTTCTCTCTCTACTACTCCTTCTGTCTTTGATATCAATTTTGAAAATGTTGAAATTCAGCCTCTCCATTCTATCAATATATTAGGTGTTAACGTAAATTCAAATTTGTCTTGGAGGTTGCATATTTTGGAAGTGGCGAAGTCGGCCTCAAAAAAGTTGGGAGTGCTGTTCAGATGCCGTGACTACTTTTGCTCCCACATCTGGGGGGGCTCTCCTTCTACTTCCCTCTTGGACAGAGTTGAATCAAAGGCTATTCGCCTTATCAACAACTGTAATCTGACCTCTACTTTAGACCCTCTTTCTCTCCGTCGAAAGGTAGCCTCTCTTTCCCTCTTCTACAGATATTACTTCGGTCATTGTTCAATTGAGCTGGCGGGTTGTGTGCCGCCTCCTCTTCCGCGTCCTCGTAACACCCGCCAGGCCACCAGTTCCCACAGTTATTCTGTGGAAATTACCAACTCGAGGGTCAATTGCTACAATGACTGCTTCTTTTCTTCTACTTCCAAGCTCTGGAACTCTCTTCCTGAGTCTGTCTTTCCTGTTTCTTTTAATCTTTCATCCTTTAAGAGGAAGGTCTACCATCACCTTAGGGGGGCTTAGGGGAATTTTTAGTTAATTTTTAGTTAATTTATTTTTTTAATTTATTTTTTAAAATTAATTTTCTTTTTTTATATTAATAATGTAATTGCGTTTATGGTCTATTTTATTCCTTTTTTTTAATGCTTTAATATTTATTTTTATTTTTTTCTTATTTTTAAAATTTTAAAATTGTATAACGTTTTATTGTGGCCCAAGTCTGACATGGGCAGTTCTGCCCGTCTCGGTGCCACCGACCCATAAAAAAAAAAATAAAAAAAAAATAGTACAGTAGATTCTGGCCAATCTAATTTAATAATATTTAACCAATCTAAACCAAATAATGTAGTCCCTTTTTCCTTACAACTGTCAAGAGAAGATTTTCATACTTGTTTTGCTTATACTAAACATTTATTTTAGTTGAGCCCTTTAAACAAATATTCTGATTATTGTAATCTCAGAATGTTCCTACTAGGCTGTAAAACTAGGTTAGGTAATTCTGGAGTTGCTTCTTCAGAAATAACAGACACATCAGCAGCAGTGTCTACCTGCATTGGGATAACCTTGCTGTTCAGTGAAACATCAACTATAATACGCTTATCCTCTTTGTGGAGTAAATTTATCCTGAAAATAAAATCATCTAAACTAGGCCTATCTAATCGTGTTACCTCTGGTGTACAATTAATAGATTTCTGCTCCTTTGAAGACTTACACATACTTGAAGACTTACACATACTTGCATAATGGCGCCGATCTCGTGGTGCTGTGGTATAGTGCTCGCCTCGTAATGCATGCTACTAGGGATCGAGTCACTTTCACGGCGCACTTGGGTTCTCACTGTGGTGGTGAGAATTAAACGGTAGTTGGCGTCAATGACCTAGATGTTGCGATGCCTAGATTAGGTTAATCAATCTAATCTAATCTTGCATAATGGCCTATCTTCATACAACTACGACACTCTTTACCCGAGGCTGGACATTTTGATAAATCAAAGTACTTATGGCCTTTGCCTCCACATCAAGTACAGGTTTTCACAAACTTATTTTGACCAGAATCATTATAATTCCCATATTGCTGTTGTTTTTACCACCTTGGCTATGGTTGCTATAATTCATATATTGCTGCTTTTCATTTGACTGTCTATGACTAGGCCAATA
>ML567464.1:0-14389 GCA_005815305.1 Pandalus platyceros | reverse complement strand
CCATTTATGTATCCCTCTTGGGTTTCCATTTATGTATCCCCCTTGCGTTTGTGTTGTGTGCATTAACTCTTTATTATGTAACTTTCATTTGTTTTTATCTACATATTGATGAACATAAGTTTGTATAATATACATTTGTAAATGTACAGATATATTCATTATGTAACCAGTGGTTAATAAATAACTGTATTCCCTTAAAGGGGCGATTGATTATCACACTGAATTTTGTATTTGATGGAAGTCTTACAGGTTAAAACATTCCCTCCTGCAAAATACATACCAAGAGCTTCAACTTTAGCAATGGATGAAGACCTAAAAATACCAGAATTTTTAATACCCGTCAAGAGGTTTTTATGAATAAATGGTACGATGGAGTATTTTCTTATAGGTGGGTATTCATAAAATTGTGTACATACATATAGATCATTCTGTAAGTAGGAATTCTAAAATATCTTATTAATTTGATTAATTTTTAATTAAAATTGTAGAATGGAATTCTAAACTTTTTTTAGTTTATCTTCTAAAAGATTTGTTTAATTATCAGGCCTATTATTTTCTCATTGAAAATGGCTTTATATCATGAAAGGATTCAACATCTTATCTTCTCATACATTCTTGAACTAGACAAGTATAAAAATGTTGTTAATGTCTTTCAGAGAACGGGTTATAAACGCTGGAAAAGATCATGGAATATCTCTTTCGTGACGTCCATTCAACCCAATTTGATCGGTGTAAAACGAGATCTTCCAAAGTCTTCGACATTTTTTTTCTTATTTAAATGTATGACCCCTTCCAATATTCAGACAATGAAAACAAAACCAAAGATGACCAACCCCGTGGCGGGCTTCGGCCAAAACCAAAGTGTAATTTAGTTTTATTAGACCAAAGATGATCCCGAGCCTATAATATACAAAGCAACTGAAGCCATGGAATAAAACTACAGGAAAAAACAGACAAGATGACAAAATTTATACTCATTCTCCTGATAGGTAAGTATTCATAATTATAGTTTTGTCATTATGTAAAAAAAAAAAGTTTCATTACATAGATCTAAAATCTATGAACCAGTCTGATCTAGTGAGTTCATGATTTTCTATGATGGAAGTTTATTTATCAATTGCTCATTTGTTTAATCATCAGAGCAACCTTGTTCTTATTTTTCATTCAACAAACTATTTGATTTGTGTAAAAGGGGAGGGACGAAAAATCCCTCTTGGTAGTTAGTTTGCCATACTTTTTCAAAGCTCTCCGCTCACCACCTTTTTATTCTAAGGAGCAGGGACGAAAACTCCCCCCTTAGGAAAAACATCCTTCTATAACTTTTTCTTTTTCTCCAAAGTAAAGGCCCTCCGGCCCGGATTTTTTCTGGTGATTCCAGTTGAATCCGGTAAGCGGAGGTGGGTCCTTGAGATGTGATAGGCTATTGCCCTATGCAATGGTGTCTCTTGTGGCTCTATCCCCTGGTTCGGGGTTCCAGGGCAGCCAGAGTAAAACCCTAATGGCTGGGCAATCTCAGGTTGACGTCCCCCGCCCGTCACGAAAGCCAAAGACCTCAACGTGGTGTGACGGTGTAACATCAAATGTGTTCCTCTACTCTTTTCAATTTTCAGAAGGAAGCTTCACTCTAATGCCTAATAAGAATTGAAAGGAGTTGAACACCTTTGATGGCCAACCTGCGGCTACCCTATCTATATATGGAAATAATGATCTAATCTTTTGTTTTAGATTGCTGATGCCGAGGATCCATTTTGCAGTACAGTATATATTTATTTGTAGTCTGAATTCCTCCTAAATATGGTTAGTAAAACTTTATTGTTCAAGTGAACAGATTTGAATATGGTGAATTCTGGCATAGAATTTTTTTCCTGATTAATGATTAAATTTAGCTATTTCTCGTTGCGAAACCCGAGCTCTTTTAATCCTTCATATATCTATTTTCTAGTTTTGTCACGTTGATCTGTACTTAATCTAAATTTTATGTACTTTTCCTCTTTAGATCAGTTTTCAAAAGTACATGCAGTGGTGACCCAATGATTAGTCACTTAACGAAGTAGTTCGAGAGGACAAACTACTTGGTTGTATTCCAAATTTATCTAGTTTGTTTAGGTTAAGTGATTTTATTTTCATTAATCTTTTTAATTTCTTTTAAGGGTCCGTAATGTGAAGTTGTATGATTTCATCCTTGGTATTGGGACTACTGATGTCTTCCTTTACCTTGTTGATCCTGCAGTTTGTTTTTATACACTGACCCTAATCAAGACCTTTTTTTCCCTAGGATTATTGTTGCCTGAGTTAACGCCAGACCTGGAGCATTAGTGAAGCAGCTGTCAAAAACCACCTCCCTCGTCCAGGTAAGTCACTAATATTGGGATTTGAGTTATAAGATTTCTTCAGCATTCTGCCTGAATAGTTACCCTTTGTCTGTCTTAAAAGTAAGTTTTCTTTTTAGCTCTAGTTCATTGAATCGCTCCTTGACTTAAGTTTATATATGTGGGAATCTTTATCTTCCATTAAATTTAGTTTATTGTATTAATGAGCTAAACATAGAATAAAGAAATCATGGTCCCCTCCCTTTAGCTAGCTATTTTGTTGAAGTGTTTGTTCACTCATTCCAGCAGAGTTTGTATGGAGGCGGATAGGATAGGTGCAAGGTAGCGTTGCAACTTCTACAAACTGTTGACACTTTATTACCACCCAGCCTCCCATTGTCACAAATTGTTTACTAAATAGAGTTCTTTTTATTTTAATGTTATATAAGTTTATATTAGCGTGTCGTGGTTAACTACTGGAATTACCTGCATTTCTTATCCCGCAGTTTACGTATATAGTTAAGGAGATTGATTGTTAACTACTTTACCTATTTGTATTTGTTGTCCTGTAGTTTAGTATTTCTAAGTTCTCATTGGCTAGAGCTTGTCTTTTCTTTCTATGGCCGAGGCGAAGATTGGTGTTTGTGGGAATACTGGAGCAGTTTACCTGTGACCATATCGTGGAAGTGATATAGCAGTTTGCCCCACCTGTGCTCTCTTGAGGAAGACCAACCCGCTTGGAATAATTGTCGTGTGGTTTTGTGATTATCGCCTCCGTGGAGTATGTGTTATCGCTATGATCGAAGGAATGCTCACTGTGTGATTTGGTGATTAGTATATTACTAAAGGACTGTTCATATTGAATGTTTAGCATTGAGGTATACACATGAGATTGGTTATGCAGTGTAATATCTTTGTAATTACTTTTGATTATTATGTTATAAGTCGCATGAGTATAGTAAGCATATATGCTATTGGATGTTTATGCTTAGATGGGAATTATACTCTTCGACTGTTGTCCGGAGTTATGTGAAAGGGTTACTTGTTATGACTGTCGAGAGTAGCGAGTATGCAAGTAGTGCGTAAGGTGGACTGACAAAGGTTATGATTAATTTTGAGTTACTGGCCGTAGGTAAGCGTTCACATATATTATAGAACATAATTGTGCTATAATTTATCTTTCATATTTAAGTCATAACACTTTTCTATGTTAATCATTTTGTATTCATAAAATTGGTTGTTGGTAATTTGCCCTACGTTCGGGGTGTGCTTGTTTGTTTTAAATACTAAGTATCTATAGTTCATGTTTAAAGGCCATTCGTATTGTATTCGTTTAGATGTTTTGAAGAAACCTTGTTGTTAATTAGATGCAATGAAATTTAGTGTGGTTGATATTTACTCCCCATATACCAATTTCGTATGTTTTAGAGTATTAGTGGACATATCCTGAGAATCTGGATCCTAGAGTAATCCTATATTATTTTGGTCTTTTTTCCTTCTCTCCAGTATTAATTGGAAAAAAGGAATGCAATATTTTGACACCCATCCACCTAACTTTTGACAACTTCAAACCCCTTGAATTCTGGAGTGCTTGGTAGGAGAGGATGGGAAGGTGGTGGCTTGTGTTGGTTGACCAAGTGGTGGAAAATTAAATACTATGGAAGATGGAAAAAGAGGGGTAGACCCACTCGCTGATTTGTCATTTGTATTGGAACAAATCTGCATTGCGGATATAATTGAAGCTAGACACAGGACTCTACTTTCTTCTAGGGGTTTTACATTTTTTCAGGTATATATGTTGGCTCATAATACAACCAACAGTAAAAAAAAACATTTAGAATTTCCGACAGTGTTCTCTAATTCCAGTTTTTAAGATCTACACCATAAAAATAGAGGGTTTAAAAGGGGTTTTATTTGTGTATAAAAATAGAGGGTTTAAAAGAAGTTTTATTGGTGTGAAAGTTTGTTTTAAGAGGGTACAGACCAAGGTGGTCTAATTAGGGTTTAAGTTTTTTTTAAACTTTCTAATAACTTTTTATAAACCTACCTTAGACCTTAGTATATTCATAAAGAAAATGAATAGAGGAAAAATAATTTTCTTTTATGGAAAAAATAAGTATCAATATAAAGGTATTTCCGTATTAAACCCTTGAAGGGTTTAATATTAGAGAATATTAAACCCATTAAAGGATTCCCCTCGTGTTCCTATAAGTCCCAAGTCCTACCCCTTTTAAACCCTGAACTTTTTACAGTAAAAGGACTCCTGGGATTCGGTTATTTCAATCCATTCAGGATGAAGGACATTTTTTTAACAAACAACGAATTTATCAAAGGATTATTTTAAATATTAGTTTTTATTAGATTACTTTTATTCCAAATTAATTTATCTTTCGACTGAAAAAACAAAACCTAAAATGAAGAGTTGAAAGTGATAGGGAAGGAAACCAAGGCCCTCCAGGGCCTTACTTTCGTTCTCTTTCACTTTTAACACCTTCATTATAGAGGCATTTTCTTTTTTCAGTTGAAAGATAAATTCATTTGGAATAAAAGTAAAAGAATGAAAATAAAAGTATATATAAAACCAATCATTTTAAGGATCGATTCGTCATTTCCGTTAAAAAACGGGCTAAGTTCCCTAAGAACTAGATGATGCCAATATCCATTTTCCATTGAAGAGAATTTTGTGTCCTTATAGTAGTTTTCTTTACCCAAAAGCATATTGTATGGTAGACTCAAATAACTTGATCTATAAGGGGAAGGGTTTATTACATAATGGACTGATTTCCTAAACACACTGGTTTCTTATAGACAATACTATATGAAAAATAAGAACCATTTATGAGAGATCCAGCTTTTGTAGATCTAGACTTTTCTGAAACTAAAAGTATGATCCTATGGTTCCAAGTTACCAAATTTTGAACATTTTCTTTTCTGTTAGGTTAAAATAATTCCTCCAATTGAAACCTTGGGTGTTCCGGTGACTGTTCTCATTTAGACACGGACCGTCCCTTGCAAAATATCCGTACAGTAATCTAATGACGTTTGGCAAGTCTTTCATCGGGGGGGTTTTCTTTTAAAACTTGTAAGGGTTAAGATTCAATAAATTAATGAAACTTTAATGAAACCTTATATTCTATATTTTGAGCTAAAGTTTTAGCTTTAAATATCCATAGCTTAAGGAAGTTTTCCCTTGTTTTCAGATTAGCTGTAGAGGTTTGATAAACTATCCTTATTTTTTTATATCCGGATTTAATGGGTTTTTTTTAGTTATTTTGACTTCAAATACTTTGAAATTGAAGTATACAAGGATTGTATTTCTGTACTAATCTATTCACAATATATCTAAATATTCTTTGAACAACATTCTTACAAACACTTCAATAATCTACGAAGTTGTTCGTTCCTGAATGGTTTCCTATTTCTTTCAAATTTAATGCGCTATACAGAATTCGCGATCACTTTTTTTTCGTAGTACCTTCAACATTCAAACCACCTCCCATGAAAGTATCATCATTCTGCACTTTTATAGATTTAATCCTATTTTGTCTTTTCAGATTACTTCAGGTTTGAGTTGTTACCCAAAGCCATGGGCGGGGATTGAACTGCAGTCACACTATCCAAACCTTCCATGCATGACCACCCCGACTGGCGCCAATTTTATCGTAGAATGTGGCGAACGAATTATGAACAAAACTATTTCTGAACTTCCCCAACAGAGGTGCTGCTGCCTCAGTGAACAAAGATATGAAACCTACTTAATGAACCAGGAATCCCCTGTAATTATGGCACCTTGGTCTTATCCTGGGTCCATTCCGAAAAATCTTAATACGATGATTATTCCTCTCATTGTCTTTAGCAGTTTTAATTGTGAATATCTTGTCAGGTTATCATGGTCACTGAATTGGTTCAATGTGCAAGTATACTGTGCACTTGTATGATATTCAAGGATTCAATTCCTCATTTCGCTACATTAAAAATAGTTTAAAAATATATATATATATTTTTTTTTTTGGGTATTCCTTCTAGATTTTTTTTAATGGGATTCGGATTCTGTTATTAGTTTAGCTTTCAATGATGCAGTTCTAGAATTATATCTCATTAGTTTTTTTGACCATATTTTTTGGAATGTTTTAAATTCTAGTCCGCTATTCAAGATTTTTATACTATCACTTAAGTTATTTTTAAAGTGTTACATCGCTCTTATTAAGGGTTAAGCTCTGTTTATATAGCAGTCTAGTATGCTACTTTATAGTAGTATTTATTCTATAGGGTTAGATTACAATATTTTTTATATTTGCAGTTTGTCACTTTTTTCAAGTATGGCCTATAAAAGTTTTCTTGCAAGGCATTGCCATTACTTAAAGTTAGTTAGTTTCCATTTGAGGCCGAAAGTCTGAATATTATTTGTTTTGATTGTTAGTATTTTTATACAGATATCATTCAGGTCTTGCTTCTACAGAATGATTTCAGTGTTATTTGGATGAAGTATACAAAATCAGTGGCGTTTTTTCTTGATCCTGCACAGCGCATATGATGTACTTGGAATAATTTTACAAAATGTTAGAGAGGTTACAGGGTTTTCCTTAATCCTAAACATTTATGTATATGATATCGTAGAACGAAAAAGGCATGTAACGATCATAGTACTTCCCTTACAAGCTTGACTTGGGGGGAGGGGGCGGATTTCAGGTTAAATTAACGATCCATTTAGGAGCGGAGTGACCTCTAGAGGTCTGTGCACTATTCATAAGAATCGGAACTCAATAGTTTTCATGCACGCTACAACATGCGTCCACATAACCTAAGCGTTTGCATGTTCTCATTGGTTCGCTTGGTCTGGACCGCTTTTAAATAACTCGCTAGAAGGTTACTCAAGATTTCGCTTTTACGTATCTACAACACAAATGTCAATGCAATGGTTTAATAATTTTCGTTAAATTAGGATATCCAGAGAATTCCGAACTAATCTCGAAAGAAGTTCGGAAACCCAATGTAGTTTTGTTTGCAAATATAGGGATTCATGATCCCATTCATCCAGAAGAAGATCTTATACCTGCAAAACTTCATGTTCTTCAACTCTCCATGTTAATTCTTCTTTGGTTAAGAAAGCACGTTCGCTGGAGTACCATCATTAACAAGGTATTTCGCAAATGGCATCCATACCATACATCCTGTAAACGGATAGATCGTTAATCACTGAAACAGGTCAGGCGGGGTCAGTGCTAATTAGTAGCTCTTGATTACTCTGAGGATAATGAAATGTATTATCCGATTATTGTTGCAAAAGTCAACAAATGAACAAAGTAATAAACTCTACAAGGAGTTTAAAGATGTTCAATACTTAGTGATTCAGTCATTTTTAACTGTCGTTTAATCCATGAAAGGACTAAATGTCGTTTAATCCATGAAAGGCTTAATTCGTTTAAACCATGAAAGGCCTAACTCGTTTAATCCATGAAAGGCCTAACTTGTTTAATCCATGAAAGCCCTAACTCGTTTAATCCATGAAAGGCCTAACTCGTTTAATCCATGAAAGGCCTAACTGTCGTTTAATCCATGAAAGGCCTCATTACATTGATAATTTAAACAACATTCAAAGAAACTGAATACAACGTTGGGATTCTAGGGAACGATCAAGCAGATGAACTTCTCAATGGAGATTTTTGCTAAACAAGAGATGATTCCATTAAAACTGTTTCGTCGCTCTACCCCAAAATGAAAAGAACTCCGAACGAAGTTTGAAGTGATTAGTCTACGGCCTATCAAGCACTCGTATGGGCCATGAGATGGAATGGCTGCGGCACGAATTTGGCTTCGGTATAGTAAGAGATGGGAGTTGGCATACGAACGTACTGGACGTGCTAATCCTGAACACACCACTTGCGGTTTATGTAAAAGATATTGTAACGGATTTCGCGTCTGCCCACATCATCTCAACAGGAATTTGATTGCACGAACTTGGCATATACTGCTACACACACTGCCTGGACCTATGGCCTAAAAGAACTAAACGGTAGCTGGTGTCAATGACCTAGATGTTGCGATGCCTAGATTAGGTTAATCAATCTAATCATATTTCATATATTTCTGAACTGCGGAAAGTTTTCCTGTTTCAAGATCTAAAAACCGTTTACCGTAACCTTCTTTGTAAGTAGTTCTTGATCACTATACATAAACATGTAAATAATGTAATCTTGTGATCCCCTTTAAAACCTTTGAGGATTGGGATACCTACATACGAAATCGTGATAATAGAAAGTACATATTTTACTGGTGTATATTTAATGTACAATTCATTTCTATGTAATACTTAACTTAAGATGTGAGCTTAAATATCATTTGCCCACACAATTCAATAACTGATTACAAAGCTTCATTGCCTGTCAGGGTGGCCTAGTGGTAAAGTGTAATTTCGTCAAGGCTACTTTGGAGGGACGTGGTTCGGATTCCACGATAAACTGAAGGTCGAACTAATCGCTGAAGGACTCGTAGATCCGAGTGCATAATTCATACAAGCTAAACTGTCTCATTGTCACAAAACCTCACCCCCACCCCCTTTATTTGGCCTGGTAACTATCACTCTCATAGTTTCAAGTGGTTCAGGTAGTAGCTAATTCATGCATAAGTGACTAAGCCAACTCTTGAAGCGTAAATTTTAATGTGGTCTACGAAAAAAAAAAAGTGGCCTGACGGACGGACGGACGGACTACTATCTCACGGGTTGTATAGAAAAGATTAGTCTTTTTAATGAGTATCTTTGAAATTGTTACTTTCAGAGAAAAAGTCCATACTGTACTACTATTTTGTAGAGTATTATACTAGTTAACTTTGTACTTGTATTTTTAATCAGCATTTACGTCCTTCTTTGTTTAATGGAAAAGATCACCACCTGCATTGAATGGACACTTGGTACTATGACTTACATTTATAATTCTTGATTCTTCTTAGACGCTTTCATTTCCATACATTCCAGGTATGCTTCCTTCTACGGTAATTGCAGTGAATGGCAATTTGGGTGTATTGAAACCATGACAACACACCCAATAGGAGGGTTACATGAGAATCACGGAGATTAATCTAGCTCTGTGATTGGTTCACTTTGAGTGAAATGTAAACAAACCAACACTCGATTGTCCTCCACACAGAATAGGACCAATGAATTAGCCGGAATGTTTAACAAGCCTTTGTTGTTGATGTCACACACAAGTCCTATTCCCAAGGAAGAAGAAAGATACATAGGGAATTATGTATCTTTACAAAATAGAGAAAGGAGGGTAGGGTTGGTTATAGGGAACGATGTATCTTTCCAAAAGAAACAGAGGGGGGGGGGGGGTTGTCGTCAGAGTATACATCCGTTCATGTTGTCGGCAACCCTTACTCACTGCTTGGCCAGGTAACTATAAAAACTTGTCTAGTTGTTCTGGTGAAAGTGGTAAATTCATGCCCAAGTGTTTAAGGAACTTTAAGCCATCTCTTGAGGCGTCCAAAACCTTATATTTTAAAGCATTTCATAAACAAACTGGCCTAGCTGACGACGGTAACTGACTTCTATGCACTGCCTTTTTTTGGTTGTTGTTTTTTTTAAGCGGGCGCCCGCGGGCGCAAGAATGCTCGTTATATACGCTCTAAAAGAAAACCGAGTTTATATGCCAGCCACGGGCAGTGTGTCCTACTTCTTCTTCTACCCACAACAACAATACGAAATCACCCCTACAGTATCGACT
Organism: Pandalus platyceros; assembly: GCA_005815305.1. Taxonomy (NCBI): domain Eukaryota; kingdom Metazoa; phylum Arthropoda; class Malacostraca; order Decapoda; family Pandalidae; genus Pandalus; species Pandalus platyceros. The sequence continues at coordinate 4,356 of ML567464.1, read as the reverse complement.
CGGCGTATTATCGGCGATATATATGATTAAATGGTATCAAATCAGTAATTCCTATAGTAGATAGTGGTGGGAAGTGTTATATTAGCAATCTGTAATCTCAAAGAAGTGTATTTGAAACAGTGGCAGCCTAGGCTATCCTACCCAATGTGATCGTGAGTGAATGAGCTAATTATGAAGGGTAGGCTATTTCCTTGGCCGTGAAAACACGAAAAATGAAAGGAATTTTAAGATTTTATCAACAAGCCTAGGCTTCTTATGCCAATCATAGGCTAGTTAGGATAGTAGGTCCTGGAGGTCGCCTACCGCTGTTTGAGATGTGCCACCAATGTTTCCATGGATTAGGGATAAATATGTCATGCAACAGCAATTGTAACATTGTCAATAGAAACTTCAAGGCAGCATCTCTATATTTATTAACATGTACATGTGTGACTCGCAATCGGGTCAACAGTGTAGCTCTAAATATACTAAATTTCACAAGAAATGACAAATGTTTGGGCGGCCATCTTTTCTGTTTACAATATGAGTGCTCGCCGCGTACCATAAATTGTTTTGCCCACCACTGCTTGCGGGTGCCCGCTAGCAGTGTTACCAATTTGGAGAAAAAACACTCTATTGCACGCAGGCGCCCGCCTTAAAAAACGCAAGGCAGGTGTACACTCGCCCCCCCCCCCCTCCCCCCCCCTGCCCACGAGAAAAAAAAGATACGTTTGTGGTGGAAATCCGTAGGACAGGCCCCCCATTCTCCGGCCCCACCTCTATACATATAAACAAATGAGCAAAGGTTTCAACCAATAGAACTTTGTCATCAAAGGTAAAATGGAACGTCAAATAATGTTTAGACGTTCATTCATTAAAGCTTAAACATTCCTTCACTGGGTCACTAGAATGAATGAATTATAGTTGATCTAACGTCGCACCATCCAAAGTCATTGACGCCGTGGGATCACTAGAAACGTTGGATGAATGTCTACAGATACTTTGCGGTTCAACTGAACACACCCTACTTTGGAGGGACGTGGTTCGGATTCCATGATAAACTGTTGGTCTAACTAAGCACTGAATGATTTCTAGGAACCCCAATGCATAAACCATTACAAACAAATAAGCAAACAAACAGAACACACGATGCAAAACTGGTGAAAATTCCGCAAGCAGTAAGACTCCAGCTCGGATACTCAAACAACTTATGAATGTCATGTGTTGGAGACTTTTTCCAAAGATTATGAAGAAGGGAAAAGAGGAAAGTATGCCACTTAGGTGTAATGGTAGCCAGATTGCATTGAAAGCACTCGGGCTTCCATCACGCCTAAGTGGCATACTTTCCTCTTTTCCCTTATTCATAATATTTGGGAAAAGTCCACAACATAAGGCATTTGTATGTGTTTAAGAGTGTCAGGGCCCTGGCAGAATTAGGAGTACTTGGGACCCCTCCCTACTACCCCTACACCTACATACTACCCCCACCTACTACCCCTCCCTACTACCCCCCCTACTAACCCTGCCAGCGGTTAATCAAACAGTAATTCCAGGATGACGTCATAACAGGCAATCTCCATCGCCGATGAAAATCACGAGTGAGAGGGGGAGTAAATATTACGGTCTACTCTCTCTAAAAATGGCATAATATCTAGTGTCTATAATAATATAACCTTTAGAACAATTGTATATCAGCACCCTACATACTCATTTTCCTAACATCTTTATGTACAGTATATTAGGTGCTGATATACCAGTTTTATATACATTATATAACTTATATTATTATGGACATTTAACACATCCCTCTTGTAAGAGTCTACTGTATATACCCAATAGGTATCAAGTCCATTTCTACTGTATAGGTATGATTCATCAGACTTGCCTTCCACTACGTGGAAAAATAAGATAATATCCGATACTTAGGGTAGAAAATCTCTAGACCTTCACTTGCCACCACACAGACAATGAATCAATGATTGGAAGTTGTCTGACCTTGAAACTCCTTTGGTCATTGACGCCGTCACACAACACAAGAACCTTCTAGTGATACCAAATGCAAAGCGATCACTGCTTTGCATACATGGATTGGTAAAAGAGTTGTTATCTCCGCCAGGAGATACTGTTTTTGCCGGAGCAACTTCTTGGCAACACCATGCATCAGTGTCATGAAACTTCACCAACATGACCCCCTACCCCAAGACTCAAGTCCATTAAATTTTAAAAGATCAAGGTCAAAGGTCAAAGTACCCGAGGACCATTTTTATATCTTCTGACTGATCTTAATGAAACTTTCAGAGTATATGTAAAATTGAATTTGTAAACTAAGTTGTTCCCTGCAAAGTTTTTGATTTCGACAATAGGAAAAAAAGTTATAGGTAATATTTTGACTGGACGTCCATGGGGTATAGGCAGCCAAACCGCTTGCTCAATTTTCACCAAAATTGGTTGATAAATGTAAATTTTTACGAGAAATCTGTTGCTGTACATTACAGTTTGCAAGGTCTAATATCAATTCTACGCATCTTTTATTTTTGGCTTTATACGGTCACATTTGCCTTTTTCTGGCCACTTAATCCCTTTCTCTACCTGGCTTGCCTTTTTTGTACCTGCTCAAGACCTTTGGGTACTTACTGGGTGGGGAGGTGGACGAAGGGAGGGGAAGGTATTGGGCGGGGGTTAACCCCGCCCCCCACTGTATCGACTCAAACAGATACAAATTTTAATGGATGCTAGTTATTTCTGTTTAATAGTTTAATACTGTTTTTGATTTCGACAATAGGAAAAAAATTATCGGTAATTTTTTGACTGGACTGCGTGGTGGAGAAATTTGCGCTCTACTGAGTGCCCCCCTCTAGTTTGTGAGTGTTTTCCCACATCACTTGAATTCTCTAAAAACCTCGTTTACCAACACTATGAATTTGTCTAACCTAGCCTTCCCTTCCCTAACCTAAACTAACTTAACCTAAGGGAGGATATTAAAGCCTCCCTGACCCTCAACTCCGTGTGTTATAAAGGTGCACCCACATACTGTACCCTTACCTAATCATTTTCCTTAAGAGGCCATTCCATAGAACCGTTCTGTATGAAAAGAAACCTTAACAATGTCACAATCACGATATAAGAAATCGTTAGTCAAATCATTATTAATTCATTACTAAAGTGTCCACATTATTAGACACACTTACCTTACAATCTTTATAAATATACAAAACACCTGAATGATTCTACAGTGTCTCAAGAGAACTGAGTTAAATTTAATACCTCCAAGACACAATTCCTAACCATTTCTCTTTCTGCTAACCTTTGTGTCTGTGATACTAATTTTGAAAATACTGAAATTCAACCTCTCTTCTATTAATATGTTAGGTGTTATCGATATTTTAAATTGGTCTTGGAGGCAACATAATCCATAAATGGCAAATTCTGCCTCAAAAAACTTAAAAGGACTGTTCAGACGCCGTGACTATTTCTTGGGAGCAGCTCCTGTACATTAGGTGTACAAAGGACTGATTTGCCCTTGCATGGAGTATTGTTCGCACACCTGTGGGAGTGAGGGGGGGGGCCTTTTCTTTAGGACAGAGATGAATTAAATACAATTCACCTCCTTAGCTATATTAATCTCTCTACTTCTGTAGTCCCTCTTTCTCTCCCTCTTTTACAGTTATTACTTCTGTCATTGTTTAATTGAACTGCTGGGTTGTGTGCGCCACCTCCTCTTCCACTGCCACGGAACATCCGTTAAGCCAGCTCGTCACACAGATTTTCTGGAAATTGTCAACTCGAGAGTCAATTGTTACAAGGACAGTTCCTTTCCTTCCACTTCCAAGCTCTGAACTCTCTTCTTGAATCTGTGTTTCCTGAATCTTAAAATCTTTTATTTTTAAGAAGAATGTCTATCACCATCTTAGGGAAGGCTAAAGGGCTATTTTAGAAGAAAAAAATAATAGCTTTTAGATTGTTATTCTTCTAGTTTTTAGCATCTTTTAAGTGCTTTCAGTTTTCTATCCATTTTTATTTATTCTTTATATGAGATTTATTTCATATTAGCATTCTATTTTATCGCAGCCTGATATGGGCAGTTCTGCCCCTCTTGGTCCTTGGCTTTACCATAAAAAAATGAGGAAAAGCATACCAAATTTATTCCCTTATTGATACGAAATTGAGTTTATTTTGGCGGAAAGCCATTTTTTTTATTATAGAAAAGTGTACCTATTCTGCATATGTCTGCATGAGAGTAATTACCGGTCGTCGAGCAGGCGTTATATACTTCTCTTTTAGGTAACTTTTTTCACCAGTAGGTGATTGAAGTTAGGTGGAAGAGGTTAGGTTAGAATGTGGACCCTCACTGGGGGATCTGCGACCTTGCTAAGCTCT
>SKFP01000071.1:0-14102 GCA_005815305.1 Pandalus platyceros | reverse complement strand
TATATATATATATATATATTTAATATAAACAAAAAGGGGTAAAGACATAAAAACAAAGCATCCGTAACCCCCCTTACTATGATTTGAGACCCTGGATTTCACTATTAAATTCATCTTTGTAATTAACAAAATAATTGGTTGGATTCATCATTAAGAAAAAAATTATATAAAATGTTTCATAATTATGTGGTTATATGATTATCCTTTAGTAATCCTTATAAAATGTTTACACACCTTACCGCTACAGATTTCATATGTCACTGTAGTCAGCTTCAGCTTTCAGGGTTGGGATAGGATAGGGTTTTGAGGCAAGGCGCAGTTGAAACCGCTGAACCCGTCGGTTACCTCGCCTACTAGGAGAGGGTGGGATGGAGTAAGAAGTGGGAAAAAGAGGTTATGAAATTTAAATAAAGTAGGAGGTAGAAAGAGTGGGGCATTGACCTACTGGCATCTATTTAGAGTTTAATGTGTTGCTTGTGACCCGCCAGCACGCTCCAAGAGGCAGTCTCTTTTCCAGATAATTTATATATCTATTTATTTAATTAGGCCTACTTTGTATATTTAATTTTGCGATTTTATTACTGGTATTAATTTATTTAGCCGTTACGTTGGTATTAGGTTAGCTTGGGTATAATATATTCTGCCTGTATGTTATTCTTTTATGCCCCCGTATGTCTGTTGGGTTGATTCCTTAGGATCACTGAGCCACGGTGTTTCGTATGACTCGAGTATTTGGGTACAGTTTGTTGTTGTTGCTCGCTGTGGTCTAAACTATAAACCATTGAAGAATAATAGTGGTAATAATTACTTAGTTTTGAACATCGATAACATATGAATTCAAGATTCATATGAATCTTATAAGGGGTTATAATCCTAATTTATCAAGATATATAATAATCCAACTTTTTTTTTTTTTGTTTACCATAGAGCCGTATGGCTCCGCCTATAATTCTCATTTAGCTCCTTCCACTCACACTTAGAATAAAAGATACAATGCTTAAATGACCCATATTTGGTAATGTGAATATATAACATACAAAAAGATGCATTAATGACAATAGATATTTAAAAACATTTTGGTTGAATAAATCATTAGTTATCACTATAAAGGTGTGTGTGGATATCCCAGTAGCCCCAGGAAACTAAATCATCGTTGCCAGAATATTTCTGGACAAGCACCACGACGAAGTAACAGGTGGAAATCCAGCCAACTGTACCTGGTTAATAAAAATTAAATCCCATAGCTTAAGAGAATCAACTTCCCCATAGTGCTTCATAATTCAATAACGCGAAGTTAGGACTCCCGCAGTGGCGTAGCTAGAGTTTGTCCAGCCCGGGGCGGTCCTTGAGTCTGCCCCCCCCCCCCACCCCACGAAAAAACAACAATACACATCGAAAATACATAAACTGTTAAACAAAAACCAAAAAAGACATATAGGGAAAAAAGTAAAAAAGTGTGAAAAAATTAGGACACCATGTTTACTTCCGACGTGAAAAAATGGACAACATTCGTGTTTTTTGGTTTTTAGTGGCACTTGACTGTCATGCATTATTCCTTGAGACCTACCCGTGGTCATAAATACTAGGAACAATATACTAAAACTTTAATAAGCTAGCCCAAAGCATGCTATACCCCAGCAGAGTATAGTTAGCTATATATGGGAGGACAAGTCATACGGGTAAATTGTGAAACAATACCAAAATGTATAGCACTTAACGGCCCGACTCTCGGTCACGCTTCACGGCGTTGAGATGGGTAGGCATGCTTGGGAACGTCATAATTTCCTTCCTACCCGAGTGGTCAACACGCATCTGCTCCGCTCCAGTTTTCTCTACGTTTTTCGTGTGTTTATAGGTGACTGTTTTTTCATACTGTTCTTAACTGAGAGCTCATGTATTCGCTCTATATCAAATAGAATAAGCCGCGAGTGCCCTTATATTCTTTTTGAGTCTTTTCTCTAGCGATTCATTTGCCTCATGCTCACCTCGTGGGACCTAAGACCATATCGTCTTATTTCACCACTCATTATGATTTATCTCTATTATTTTATACTTGTATGTCCACCCCAAACCAGGGGCTTCATTCTGAGCATAAAAAATATTGACTTAAATTTTAATTTAAGGGATTTTACCAAGAAAGTTCGCAACTCACGATCACGCAGTACCCGATAGATAGAAACGTCTTACGCTCAGGAGAGGAGCTACAGACGCGCTTACGTATACCCTAGGCTATCTACGGATTGCCCATCTCTCTGATTCATTACAGAGTGCTTACTTTCTTAGGCTACTATCTCTCAGATTAATCTACGATTAATCTTCTTTATTTTCATTGAAAATTTGTTGCTACGCCAGAGTAAGCGTGTGGAAATTTCCAACGCTTCAGTCCCCCATAACCGTCTCTAGGCTACGCTAACAAACATGCGATTACCTCTCTGCCGCGGCGCACACGTATCACTATACCTGATCTACGGATCATTATTTCAATGTATATAAAATTGCTATTTTTTGACCTCATGCCTAGTCATTAATTAGTCTCAAAAATAACAAAAAAGAACGAAAACTCGTTGCCGCGCCAGAGTAAGCGTGTGGAAATTTCCAACGCTTCAGTCCCCCATAACTGTCTCTAGGCTACGCTAACAAACATGCGATTACCTCTCTGCCGCGACGCACACGTATCGCTATACCTGATCTACGGATCATTAACTCAAGGTATATAAAATTGTTATTTTTCGACTTCTTATGACTAGTCATTAATTAATTTCAAAAAATAACAAAAAAGAGCCCTACCAGGATAACAATGTTTAATCCAGGATAGGACTCATTTATCTTTTACGATAAATATATATAAACTGTTAAAGTTATGATAATATCCACCACCATTGATTTACTTTCATAACTAACATATATATAAACACTTAAATTTATGATAATATCAACCACCATTGATTTACTTTCATAATTAACATAAGGGGTTCGCCAACTCGGCCTGATACCATCAACCCCTGCCGGCGCTATACCTGATCTACGGATCATTAACTCAAGGTATATAAAATTGTTATTTTTTTTTACTTATGACTAGTCATTAATTAATTTCAAAAAATAACAAAAAAGAGCCCTACCAGGATAACAATGTTTAATCCAGGCTAGGACTATTTTATCTTTTACGATAAATATATATAAACTGTTAAATTTATGATAATATCCACCTCCATTGATTTACTTTCATAATTAACATAAGGGGTTCGCCAACTAGGCCTGAGACCATCAATCCCTGCCGGCTGACCTTTTTTAAACAAAACAGAATTCACACCTAATGCAATGTTTAAAAAAGGCCTAGAAAACACAAAGGATTCTTTTTAAGGTCCTCACTGTGCCGGCTCAGTCATAAAAACGAGAGATCGTTATGTCTTTTTTAAATTAAAGTTAATCTTAACACTTCATGCTTAAATAACTTCAAATTTAAATCATCCTAGGATGAAATTGCTTTAGGATAAACAATGTATTTTCCTCAAAACAATATAAGATGAATTTTAACAAATTTCCTCTTTCCTTAGCTTGCGAGACATCTGCCGGCCCAAAGTGCTTACAGCTGGATCACCCAAGCTCAAGGATCTAGACACATCATCTACCGGCTCAAGGTCTACCGACTCAAAAGGTCTACCAGCTCAAAGCCCCTACAACCCAAGGTCAAGGATCAGCCGCAGTAACAAGTTACCCTTGGGATACCTTCTCCTGACGAATCTAGCTAACGTGAGTTCAAAAAGCCTCTTTTATAAAAGTTTTTTCTTTTCGAAAATGAATTCCATAAGCATTTTTTTCATTCCGGAGTTTATCCCTACTGCCTGACGAATAAGGACCTTCCCTTTCAGGACCATTAGGGCACCTAGATCAAGAAAGATTTCCTGCTCAATCTGCAATATAAACTGTTAAATTTATGATTATATCCGCCTTACAATAGTCGTTGATCTACTTTCATAATTAACATAAGGGGTTCGCCAACTAGGCCTGATACCATCAACCCCTCCCGGCTGACCTTTTCTAAACAAAACAGAATTCATATCCAATGCATTATGATGTTTAAAAAAGGTCTAGAAGACATAAAGGATTCCTTTTAAAGCCTTCACTGTGCCGGCTCAGTCATAAAAACGAGAGATCGTTATGTCTTTTTTAAATTAAAGTTAATCTTAACGCTTCATGCTTAAATAACTTCAAATTTAACTCTGCCTAGGACGAAATTGCTTTAGGATAAACAATGTATTTTTCCTTAAAACAATATAAGATGAATTTTAACAAATTTCTTCTTTCCTTAGCTTGTGAGACAACACCTGCCGGCCCAAAGTGCGTACAGCTGGATCACCCAAAGCCCAAGGTCAAGGGTCAGCCGCAGTAACAAATTACCCTTTGGATACCTTCTCCTGACGAATCTAGCTGACGACCATTATGGCTCATAGATCAAGAAAGATTTCCTGCTCTAATGCAAGAAATCCCTGGACACCTGCGGAACAAAACACATGAAGTGTACACCACACTCCAAGCGCTCCATTAATAAACTATACTCTGTTAACTATTAATGATTGTCCCATGTGTCCTGCTCATATTGCTAATTCTAAGGATAAAAGCGTTAAATTCGCAACTACCCAACTATGCTATGAGCTTGTACTTATTTTAGAATAAGGCTAAAGGTCTCGGTACTAGTGATCTTTAAGAGGGACACGTTCCTCTTCAATTTGAAGGGGTTACGTTAAGTCCCAACCCTCACTAAAAAAGATGGGCAGGCAACTGTTTCAACAGTCAACCTGCGTCCTATGAAGGAATGGTTCCCTCCTATGTTCCATATGGTACTAGGGAAACAAAAAATTCCAAGCCTCAAAGAGAGCACTAAAGCATATAATGTCAGCGAGCCGTGCTTTGCTAGACTCTACTTCTACAAAGGCTTTTCTGCCAGTCTTTATGCTCACTACACAGTAGTTTCTAAGACACCGTCTTCAAGTAGAAAAGACATTCTTAGAGGCTGTAGCAAGGACAACCCTTGGGTAATCCGTCGTCTTAAAGCGGACCCATTCTCGGTTAAGCTCTTCCCTGAGTCTATTATCAGAGAGTTACATCAACAGAGCACAAGATTAACCTCACCTCTATGAAACTATTGGGATATAAACCCATATCTCATAAAAGGGAAACACAGATCCCAGCTCTTCTAAGAAGAAGCAAAATACCTCTCAGCGGAACTTCCAGCGAAACGCTAGTTCTTCCTCTGATCCCTCCTCGGAAACAATAAGCTTTCCAACAAAAGCAACAGAAACCCTTCGTAGCACAACAGCAACATCAGGGCAATTCAAACAGAGGTAGGGGCTGTGGTAAGGGATCTTCCACAACCACCCCAGGTCAGAAACCACAGGTTCGAGACAGGCAGGGTCGGAGGAAGTCTGCAAAAATTTGCAAACTCTTGGAGAAGATCTCCATGGGCATATTAGGTGGGTAAAAGAGGACTTTCCCAGAAATGGATATCATTTCCGAAAGCTTCCCGACTCTTTCCAAAAATCCAACTCCATTCTTACTGGAGTATGCATCACTTCTTAGAGGTGAATGCAATAGAAAGAACCAGACCCCTTTTCTTCCAAGAACGACTGTTTTCAGTTTCAAAGAAAGGTACCGACAAGCCCAGAGTAATTCTAGACCCCTCGACCTTAAACGATTCAATCGTGTGTCCACGCTTCAAGATGACGACAATCAGTCACATCAGGGAAACACTCCCACTAAAGGCGTGGACGATCTCAATAGACCTTCAGGATGCGTACTTTCACACCCCAATACGAAAGTCCTTCAGGAAATACTCAGGCTCCAGACTAGGACAAGAAAAGTTCCAATTCAAAGCCATGCCCCTCGGGCTAAACATAGCCCCTCAAGTATTTACCCGCCTGACAAAGCACGTATTAGACCTACTCAGTCAAAGAGCAGTGCCTATCATAACCTACCTAGACGACTGGCTAGTATGGGGAATGTCCAAGGCTGCTTGCCTAAGACACCGAGACATAGCGATTCACCTAATCCGCAAAAGGGGATTCAAGATGAACCTTCGCAAGTCACGTCTCAAACCAGCAATGAACTTCGAGTGGCTGGATATAAAACTGGAACACAGCGAAGTTACCACGCTTCCTCCCCAGAAAATAGAAGCTGTCCAAAGCCTAATACAGAGCTTCATAACAGCACGCAAGGTATCCAAACGATACCTGGAGAGAGTGTTAGGCACCCTCCAACACGCGTCTGTAACAGACCCAATTGGGAAGACAGCTCTCTAGTTCCTGAGCCACTACTTTGTGACTACAGCAAAGAAAGGAAAAAGGGACATCCCCTTTCCTACACCAAAGAAATTGGTAAAGGCCCTCAAGAGATGGCTCCTCCTGGACACACTTACCCGTCAGGAGCCGTTTCGACCTCCTCCACCCTCCAAAGAGACGCATCTCTAGAGGGCTGGGGAGCTCATTCAGAAGACAGAGAAACCTTAGGGTTGTGGAATCCCAGATTCAGGGAGCTCCACATAAAATATATTAGAACTGGTGACAGTACACCTAGCCCTGAGGTCATTCAAATTCCTCAGAGGGACACACATCAGAGTGCACTCAGACAATACAACGGTCGTACACTGTATCAACAGAGGCGGATCAGCACGCTATCATAGATTGAATGGCTGGATCACGACCATTGCAGTAATGTGCCAAAAGCACAAGCTTTACCGGACGGCTTACCATGTGGCAGGCATCAGGAAGGTAATAACGGATGGCCTGTCAAGAAACAAGCCACTCCAATCAGAAGGGACCCTAGACACAAATTCCTTCAAAATGGATTCTCTCTCGAGGGACCCACACCCAGGTGATCTGTTCGCAACTCGCGAAAACCGCAAGCTACTCAAATTTGTCTCCCCAGTAAAACACCCCCATGCTCTCGCATTGGATGCTTTCCTACAGAACTGGAACCAGTGGTCGGCAATTTTCTTATTCTCACCATGGTCACAGATCTCTTAGGTTTTGACTCAGCTTCAACACTACAAAGGAGAGGTTGTTCTAATAACACCAATGGCTTGGCGGTGTTTCTGTCATTTCCTGAATATCAAGGATATTTAACAAATTGACAAAGAATGCATTTGTGCCTTTATGAGATACCTGTTTTTTTGAGAAACAGTTTGTCTCCGCCACAGTAACTACTTACAAAGCGGCGATCGGCAAACCACTTATGTTAGTTTTTCAGCTGGATGTATCTCTACCTTTATTCTCAGAACTTCTCGTAGGACTGCAGAATACTAGACCCAAATACTCCTTACCGGCCCATACGATGGTCACCTGATAAAGTACTAGCATTTTTGGACACAAATCATTTTAATATCAATCCTTCAGCTCAAACGCTCCTAATGAAAACTATGTTTCTAGTCGCTCTCGCCACAGGCAGCAGAGTGAGCGAGCTTAATGCAATCCAGAGAGATCCAAAATTTCTTACAATTTTCGATTCACATGTCTCGATTACTTTTGAGTCGGATTTTCTACATAAAAACGAAAAACCAGCCAAAAGAAATCTCCCTATTATAATTCAATGTATGAACAAAACAGATGGAAGCCCACATCATCTTTGTACAGTCAACACCATAAATCATTACTTGCTTGTAACGAATTTATTGAAAGCGGGCCCTTTATTTATCAATAAAGAAGGTAACCCTTTCACAACGAGACATCTCCCATGTATTGTGTAAGGTGATTAAATTATCTCAAAAAGACGTTTTTTCCAAAAACTCATAATGTTAGGAAAATGTCTACTTCCCTAGCCTTCTTAGCTCAGTTTCACGAGGATGAAATTGTCAATAGAATATGCTGGTCCTAAGGGAGGGTCTTCAGGAAGCACTATCTTAAGCCGATTGAGGCTGTTAAAAGATCATGTTTTGTATTAGGTCAAGGAATTTCAACAACTGTCTGTCCATAAAAAATATCCTATATATTATTCTTAAGCATTCAAGTGAAATTGCATGTTCGTCTTAAGATTGCTTGTAATGCATTTTGACAACATATGTAAAAATATGAATATTTTACGTCAAATGCAAGCAAATTTGGAGTTATGACTTTGTTTTTAATTTATCTAAACCTTCTACCTTCCTGCATTCGCTGTGGTGGTATAACATGCATGACAGTCAAGTGCCACTAAAAACCAAAAAAGGGACTTTGAGCCTTTCAAGGTGAAAAGGCTATTTTTGGTAAGTGGCACTTGACTGTCATGCAATCCTCCTCCCTCCCCTTCAGGATTAAATTATATTAAAAATCAATTATTTACCGGTAGTAAGTTGTATTATAACGTTCCCAAGCATGCCTACCCATCTCAACGCCGTGAAGCGTGACCGAGAGCCAGGTCGTTAAGTGCTATACATTTTGGTATTGTTTCACAATTTACCCGTATGACTTGTCCTCCCATATATAGCTAACTATACTCTGCTGGGGTATAGCATGCTTTGGGCTAGCTTATTAAAGTTTTAGTATATTGTTCCTAGTATTTATGACCACGGGTAGGTCTCAAGGAATAATGCATGACAGTCAAGTGCCACTAACCAAAAATAGCCTTTTCACCTTGAAAGGCTCAAAGTCCCTTATTTTTCTTGTTGTTAGCAAAATTTTCGACATTGTCGAAGACTATTTCGTCTGTCAATTGTTGTTCTATAGACAGTATAGCAAGATTTCTAAACGGCAAGGTGCTTATAGTAGATCTTAGGTAATTCTTTATCAGTTTTAGTTTAGAAAAACTCCTCTCACAGGTAGCAAAACTAACGGCAATTGTGAGAAAATCCGCAGCAGTATTACTGTACAATATTAAATTTGAAACCAAGTTCCCAAGATTATACTTTTGAATAAACTACAAAAGTTCAAGGGGGCCTTCCTTCCACATCTCTGTTTCGTCTTGCATAGCAGCAACAGCAATAAGCAGTATTACTGTACAATATTTGAAACCAAGTTCCCAAGATTATACTTTTGAATAAACTACAAAAGTTCAAGGGGGCCTTCCTTCCACATCTTTGTTTCGTCTTGCGTAGCAGCAACAGCAATATAACGCTGAAGTCTTTTTCTCTTTCAACGAGGAACTCTTCCTTAACAATGTCATCAACGTGATCTAGTTGACACTCATATTTATCATCCAAAAGATTCAACCACGGGGTAGTAAGGAAGGCATATTTCTCAGCAAGTTCATGAAGCTGTTGAAATCTCAAAAATATTTCTTGGATCACTGTCTATTGAAGAAAACATTACTCTCCTCAACTTAGTTTCGTATGACAATTCAACATCTTGTGATCCCTTCACCAAACATTTGTTTCTTCTTTTAAACATCAACGGTGACGCTCCATGACTATCCCCAGACGACCACAAATTCCTTTGGCATAGTTAACTGCATTATTCACTAGCTCGTCCCTGTTTTCAACTAGAAATGCTTTTAAAGCCCTGAGTTGTATATCACACTGTTGTATGTTCAATCCTTTGGTTTGGAGGGAAGCCTGTGTCGTTAATTTCTAGAAGGACGGATCCCCACAGGCCAAGAAAGCACAGAAAGGAAAACGATTGCAACACACCAAGTAGCACGCCACCATCTGACCTGGTAACTGTATTTTATTCTTCACCAGTTAACTGTTCTAAAGCACTTAAGATTTTTGGGAAATCTTTTATTTTACAACACTCGCAGCTTCTCCCATTGCACTCCACCAAATGTCTATTACGCACTTGACACTTTGACCCGTGACTGAAGTGAGAACAGTGCTAGGACAGTTCGTCGCAGGTCAATACAACGTCGGTCAATTCGTCCCCAGGTCAATTAGTCGATGATAAATCAATCATTTTCGTTGGACAGTTTTCAAACAATTATTTTCAAACTATTGTCGTTGAACAGTTTTAGATCAATTATTTTCGAACAAATGACCGCAAACCAAGTTAGTTATATTCAAGAAGCCTACTCATCAACATGACCACCTGCAAGCTCATCAGTTCAGAGAAAGGAAAAAAAGTGATAGATAAAAAGATAAAGATATAAAAATAATATAAAAAAAAAAAAACAATGCTGATGGATCTACGATATATTGGAGGTGCGACAATTGTGCGTGCAAGGCTAGACTTCACAGACGAAAACTATAGAGAGCTTAAGAAGATTGGGATTCATAACCATGCTTCAACAGCTGCAGAAGTGAGTAAGAATCGCAGTTTCAAATATTGAAGCACAATCAATTTCGTCTCGTAATGCCCCTCGCTTAATTATAGCCAGTGTAGTTGGAATTTTGAATGAATATTTGGAAATCTCATTGATGTGTTAAAATGTGAAGAAAGGTTTGCAAGTGTCAAATTGTAGTAAATATTTATCCAGGGAGAAGAAACCAGCTAAAAGAGAAAATACAGAGATATGAAGTCATGTGCAAAAGTGAACCGACTGCTTTGAAAATGTTTCGTTCGGGAGCGTTCTCAACTCCACAGAACCCTTTGACTGTAATGGCTGTGTGGAACCGAGGACACTGTTGAAGGATGAATTGTGATCCCAAGAGTGATTTCACTTTAAGAGAAGTCCCTCTTGGGATCACAATTCATCCTTCAAGAGTGTCCTTGGCTCCTCACATCCATTGCAGTCAAAGGGTTCTGGAGAGTCAAGAACGCTCCCGAACGAAACATTTTGAAAGCAGTCAGTTCACTTTTGCAGAGCACCGAACCAGCTTATAAGAAATGTGATAGAAAAATACGATTCCAGACAAAAAGTTGATTTCTTAAAAGCAATTGCACAATCTTAAATTTTAATATATCAATATTTAACACCCTCGCAGACCGGCCACGCGTATTCGCGCTTCGTTTTAAACGATTTCCCAATGTCTCTGGCAGACCGGAAGCGCGTGTGCGTGTTTCCCACTTTGCCGATTTTTGCAGAAAAAACAGTCACAGATGAGCGTGAGGTGATGGTATGAGTGGAAAGGCATACATGTTCTGAACGTTTCTGTGTAAACACGATGTCGCTATCTCCCATAGGGACCACGTGACACGGGTTTAATACGTCGTAATTATTATTACTAATAATTATGAAAAGTCTTCAAATGTGACAACACATATCTGCGATTATTTACGAGAGCAAAAATCGACAACCGATATCGAGCGCATAGCGGATGGGCGTTCATAGCGTCAGAAAAATGTATAAAAACGCAAGATTTTCATTTTATTGTTCTGTGGAGTATATAGTTATATATAATTTTTTTTTTTGCGGACATTATTGTATATATATATAGCTACCTCCAAATAAAAAATCAGCTCGGTAGGGCGTTTATTTCTATTTTTTCAAGAGCATAAATAGTACACGTCTTTCAACGTCAAATAATACAATAAATTGGTTTTTTTTCAAAAAATGTTTTCAAGACGATTATACACATCTCCAATAAAATTAAAGACAATAGGAGTAAAATTAACGCCTTGTGGATAAAAGATTCTACAGCGCTTTTCGAGCTGTTGCGATCTGTCACGGACCACCCGGCGACAACACCGTAATAAACTAGTTGGCAATGGGGCCGAGTCCCCCCCCTCAGAGAAACCTTAAAAGAGCTCGGTGTCCGAGAGTGTTAATGCAATAAACCTTAGTTTTTAGTTTTTTTTAAAAAAAATTTACTTGTTACTCGATTTGAATAAAATAAGTTTCGAAATTCAGATTTCATTCTTATTTTTGTTTTTTAGTGTCACTTGACTGTCATGCCCTTATTTTCCTTTTGAGAGTCTTTTCTCTAGCGATTCATTTGCCTCGTGGGACCTAAGACCAATCGTCTTATTTCACCACTCATTATTATTTATCTCGACTATTTTATACTTGGATGTCCGCCACCAAAGGCGCTTCATTCTGAGCATAAAAAATATTGACTTAAATTTTAATTTAAGTAATTGAACCAAGAAAGTTCGCGACTCACGACGCAGTACCCGAGAGATAAAGACGTCTTAAGCTCAGGAGAGGAGCTACAGACGCGCTTACGTATGCAGATTGCCCATCTCTCAGATTCACAACAGAGCGCTTACTTTCTTAGGCTATTACTTATAAAATTAATCTACGATTAATTTTCCTTTTTTTCATTGAAAAATGATATGCGATTACCTCTCTGCCGCGACGCACACGTATCGCTATACCTGATCAGGAATCATTAACAAGGTACATATAAAATTGTTATTTTGCGTCCTTTTTAGGACTGGCCATTGATTAATTTCAAAAAATAACAAAAAGAGCCCTACCAGAAAAACAATGTTTAATCCAGGCTAGGAATCTCTTATCTCTTACGAGAAATATATATAAAATGTAAACGTTATGATAATATCCACCACCATTGATTTACCTTCATAACTAATTTATATATAACCTGTTAAATCTATGATAACTTCTAATTAAATCATATAAGGACTAAGGATTACCCAACGTCAAGGATCTAGACACATCACCTACCGGCCCAAGGTCTTCCGGCTCAAAGCCACACAGCAAGGTCAAGGATCCAGACTCATCGCCTACCGGCTCAAGGTCTACCGGCCCAAGGTCTACCGGCTCAAAGCCCCACAACAAGGTCAAGGATCAGCAGCAATAACAAGCTACTCCTGGGATACCCTCCTCCTGACTAGGCGCTATTATCTCTCAGATTAATCTACGATTAATCTTCTTTATTTTCATTGAAAATTGGTTGCTACGCCAGAGTAAGCGTGTGGAAATTTCCAACGCTTCAGTCCCCCATAACTGTTTCTAGGCTACGCTAACAAACATGCGATTACCTCTCTGCCGCGACGCACACGTATCGCTATACCTGATCTACGGATCATTAACTCAAGGTATATATAAAATTGTTAATTTTTGACTTATGACTAGTCATTAATTAATTTAAAAAATAACAAAAAAAGAGCCCTACCAGGATAATGTTTAATCCAGGCTAGGACTCATTTATCTCTTACGATAAATATATATAAACTGTTAAATTTATGATAATATCCACCTCCATTGATTTACTTTCATAATTAACATAAGGGGCTTGCCAACTAGGCCTGATACCATCAACCCCTGCCGGGTGACCTTTTTTAAACAAAACAGAATTCATACTTCATGCAATCTGATATTTAAAAAAGGTCTAGAAAACACAAAGGATTCTTTTTAAGGTCCCCAATGTGCCGTTTCAGTCATAAAAACGAGAGATCGTTATGTCTTTTTTAAATGGGGGATTACGCCAGTAATCCTTATTAGCTCAGTACACGAAGAGTGCCATTTACTCGTGCTTCAGTCAGGCCCGAAACCTGCTGGATTTGATCTCGCAGGGGGTTGCAGACTTTCAAGCGTTGCCGTTATCCAGCTAGGAATACTGTTCGACCTGTAATTCGGTCACTCCTTTATGTACTTGCATGGGGGAATTCCAACAATGGGAAGTGTCTCTAAGGACTGTCTGTTGCCCAGGATATAGACCTCAACCCCTCTGCGGCAGCTACAATGTTATCCACTGCTCGGCCGCAACCTCTGCAACATGCTTTCTGCAGGGGCTTGCAATCACCCACGGTCCTATCACTCTATACCACTCGTGAAGCGAGGTCGGGACATCATCTAATTCTGTCCTGTTGAACCGTGATGTCTCTCCTGGGCCTTAGGTGATAGAGTGGGCAAATGGTCACATGCGAACGTCTGAGCCCGGGTTTGCATGACTACTTCTGTTACTATTGAGCTAATACGAGCTACCGGCGTCATGCGCACACATCATTAGAATGGTAAACATTGTTAGTGAAATAGTACCAAAACTCGGGAAACTTATCTGAAACAACTGAAGTTGACAAACAAAATGGCTGCCGCAACTCCCAGGCCACCACCACCTGTTGAGAGGGGAGAGAACAACCCACATTCACCTACCCCAACACTCACTCACTCGTAAAAGCATCAAAATAACAAGGGACCTTCACTCCCCAGGGAACAGAACTTAAAAGTTAAAACAAACCCTTAATTTTAAGACTCTGAGGGAGTCGAGAAATGGCACTCTTCGTGTACTGAGCTAATAAGGATTACTGGCGTAATCCCCCATTAGCTCTGACACTCCGAGTGCCATTTACTCGTGCTTC
>ML567463.1:9081-20045 GCA_005815305.1 Pandalus platyceros | reverse complement strand
GGTAGGTCTCAAGGAATAATGCATGACAGTCAAGTGCCACTAAAAACAAAAAAAGACAGTCCAAAAAGTCAAAGTTAAAAGCATTTTAACCTAAAATAGTCCTTGATTATCTTCTACTGGGTTATCCTCAAGAAAAAACCAGAGTCATGCGTAATGAAACTATTCTTTGTAACTCTTTTTTCATGAGAGAATATCCTATTATGCGAGATTAACCTATCACGCATATGCAATGTCAAAGTCCTCAGACCTACTATAATAACCCAGTAAATAAAATTAAAATCAAAATTAGGCCTATACTATCTGCAATATGTAAATCTAATGCTTATTAAGTATCAGCTATACTATAAACCTGACTAATGTATCAATGTACAAGCATAAGCTTAACTTATCAGGCGTAAGAAACCTCCCACGCGAACTGAAAATCAAACGCGTGAAAGGAATCCCACGCGAGAAGAAATGTGGTTTTGAGCGAAGCGAGAAACCCTTTTCTGTGGCGAGCGTAGACCCTGGTCTCCATGCATCTGTCATGAAATGACCAAATGTAGGAAGCTAGAATAAATTCTACCAACCCACTAGCCATACCCCCTAGGGGGTATCGCCCCTTACGTGGAGGCACAAAGATGCTGTTGTCGTGGGCGTGACGCCCACACATCGATATCTAGCAGGGTCACCAGCTCGCCACAGGTAAGCACTCCCAAGTGGGTAGTTAGCCACTTGGGAGTACCCAGGATTCCTCGCTGCACCAACACCATCTTGTGACGAAGTAGGCAGTTCAAATCTGAAAAAGCGACCGCTAGGATGCGACCTAGCAAATCTAAGCATTTGGGGTAGGACGGGTGGGTGATAGGAGACCATTGTCTACGCTCGCTACAGAAAAGGGTTTCTCGCTTCGCTCAAAACCACATTCCTATGGCTCGCTCCGACCTTGGTCTCCATGCATGACCAGTCCCAACAGATCTGAGGATGGTGGGTTAGATTGACCTAGAGAGCTCCGAGAGAGAGTTCATTTTAAGAAAAGAAAATAAAACACGGTATTTTCCTGATTCAATTACCAGAACACTAGATAATTGACAGCTTAAAAGAGGAACACAACCAGAACTTTTAATTTCACCTTGATCAAAGTATGGATGTGTAGTCTCAGAACTCTCAACTTCCTCCCCCCCTCCTTTTCTTCAAAAGAAGGAAGGACCCAACCTCGACTTGTCAATCTCAAGTCATATGGTTATGGAACTCTCACTGTGCGTAGGAAATCCAAAGCTCAAAGGTGAAGAAAGAGCCCTCCTTCTAAGACTTGAAAAGACAAAAGGAAATTAGAAGGAGCGGCTCTTGCATGCCTTAAATAACTGATAAAACAGGGCTGCTCTGGACATAAAAAAGAAGAGCTGCCTCATGAATTTAGAGAAAGACACAGACCAAGCTAAAGCCTTGGTGAGAAACAAAATTATTTGGATCAAAATCGGCTGAATGCTGATTTTAAGCAAGATTTTTAATCATAGATCCAAAAAATGATGCTGTGTCCCAGACTAAATCAAGAGAGCAGAATTAGATCTCTATTTCCAGAAACCAACCCGAGCAGGATAACACACATGTGAGGGAGATTCAAAAAATTAATATTATTGAATCCAGAAGATAAGTAACAAATATTAAGAGTGGGAATAAAGACTAGACTGATTCATGTGGAGGATGAAACGGACTAGAACTTCAGCCACCCGATCTCATCTTAAACAACGGAAAAGTTTACAAACTTTATTGATAACCGTTTCACAGATAAAGGTAATGCTGAGTCTTAACAAGCTCATCGAGGGAAGCTAACGGCCTTAAGGATAGAACCAATACCCGAGAAAAATCCCGCAAGGTTAGGCCCTTGCGCCAGATTCTCCAAAAAGCTTGGGTACATCCAGGAAGGATTATGCAAAGCAAAAGAACCCCTTCATTCTCTCAGAAACGACCTTACAGCTGGAAAATAAAGGGGGACACCGCGATAAAATGCTGCTGTAAGGACAGAGATGATAAGGGGTTAATTAAGGAGGACCGGGCAAGAACCGAGAACGGAATCAATGTCAATAAGGAGGTGAAGAAACCTGAGGCTCCGAAACCTCGGACGGAGAAAACCAAAAGAGTGCCACTACTAGAGCTACGTCTTAGCAGTCCTTTGGGAGTCCGAGATAAGGGAAACAAAGTCTGAGAGAACAATGAAGCCCCTAGTAACAAGTAGATCCCTTTTGACGCATACTTGTCAGATGTACAGACTGTGAGAGAATAGCGAGTGAGCCCTCATTCTGTTTTAAAAAGTGTTCGTATTGACAGAATGACGACTCTCACTAAAGATATATCTGAACAGTAAGAAAACCCGAAGAAGATCTCTTGCATTCAGAAACCTAAGAATCTAAGCCAACCAAGCGAATAGAGGAAACGAAGCAAGCTGAACCTCCTGAATTCAGTCTTGCTATCATGGCCAAAAAATGTCTGAAAAACACGGATCGACGTGTTAATTTCACTCTAGTATGTCAGTGCTCAGGACGAAACAAAAGTCCCAACATGTTTGTGTGCGGATTCCCGAAGCAGTACCAAGATCCAGCACCCTGTGTCCCGTGGTGGTGTGCCCCCCCCCCCTTTTCTGGCATATCTATGAAGAAAAAGATCTTATGACAGAAAAGAAGGAGAACAGTGCACTGACTTACTTGCCCAACCGTTCCCAGAGCTATTAAACAACATCAAGCCCTTGGTTCTTCCGTTAAAAGAACCTCGAGATCCTATAGGCCCTCTGTAGCCCGATCTCGTGGAAACGGATGGGGCCTGTTAGGAAGAGGACTCATTAATGGGTCCACGAGGAGTGAAAGGGAAAAAATACACTCCAGGTCCCCTCCCTTTGCCTTTGTGTAAACACTAAGCATCTGAACAGGGCTTGCAGACTGCATGCAATGACATGTTGCAAGGCCTCTGGTTTAGAGAAGGTGCACTTTCTCCAAACCTAGGATATCTCAGATAATTTAAAGACTGTACAGGTCCAAAGGAGGCTGTCAAAGTTGAACACAGAGCCCCTGTCCCGAATCATGCCAAGACACCCTGCGACAACTCTCAACAGTCACCTTGTGACTTGCCTCAAACTAAACCCTCTTCCAGATAGGCAACCTGAACACTCCCACAGTGTCACCGTTGGATATCTGGAAGAATATTTTTAGGTAAAATTTCTAAGACACGACCCAAAGCTGAAAAATTAATTGAAGGACCTGTACGTCTAATTTCCTAAACGGAAAATACCAGGAACCAACAGACGCTGGTATGCACCGGCACATGGTAAATTGTTTCATACAGAAACATATAATAAACCATGTGCCTGGAGGAAGATATTGCCTTAATGAAGTCAAGAATGTCAACTTGAACTTCGGACAGTGAAACATTGACCCTGCAATGATAAATCTTTAAGTTGACTTGCAGCATAAAGGAGATCCACTTGGTCACCGAAAAGGAGATTGACCAAAAATGGAACAATCTGTCTTCTCTATGACTTTGGAAGAGAATATGTCACTGACCTATTCCTCCAATATTATAAAAGGAAGATAACCCTTGAAAAGGTTAAAAGGAGGTCGTCCTTACTCCATTTTACTTCCAGCCAACTCTCACTGTGTTGAACTCCCAAACCTTGGCTTTCCAAAGTTGGATGAATCAACCTAAAGCTTCCTCCTACAGCTGAATTAGAAAATAGTATAAGCCAATATGCTTCTCTAATTAATAACTATGTTCATAATTGGTCCTGGTCGTATCCCAGACCAGATGATCCGGAATGCTAAAGGCTGAGGAACTGACGACCTATTAAAAGCCATCTGGCAACTAAACCCTTTTCATCCACGTGTATCCCAACTTCTAAAGGATCCCCTGTCTTTAGAAGTTCTGGTTCACATGGAGAAGAAAGAACTAGAAGACAGAAAGCAAGCGGAAATGCTTCTGATCCTAGTTAAATGCGAAAGAACCCAAGACCGACAAGATCAGAGAATTTTCGTAAAAGCAGGGAAGACCGGCAAAACCCCTCAAAAAGACAAAGAAAATTTCCAATTACAGCCAGCCTAAGATCCTTTTGCTTCCAACAGGAACCACAAGGTGGACCACAAACCGCCAATCTTTGTTTCTACAAAGAAGTGCCCAAGGCACCAAAAAATATCCTCAAATTGGTCGTTAGACCTTCTGTCAAGACTCTGACCCAATTTGCCAGTGCCATGGGAAGGATATCTAAATGATCTACCATAAAATCGACAGAAGGAATGCTTCGAGCAAGAAACTAGGCTGCCTTTAGATCTACACTTGGATTTGAACAATGAACTAAAGGCTCAAGAGAGCAAAACCTCCAGCCTAGGTTGCGTTAGCAACGCCTGGAATGGAAGAAGCACCACTTCGATCCATTAAACTTAATAATAGAGTGCTATAACTTTAAGACACTCTTACCCTGGCTTAATTTAGAACACCTCTGTTGAAGACAGGAGGCATTCCAGGATTTTCAACCTACCGAAGAACAAATAGCTGGTGAAGCCAGCATAGCCAGCACAAATAAAAACACTTTACCATCTTCAATAACCAAGCCTTGGTGGAGCCCGACTAAGGTTTGAGAGGAACTTTAAATTACACTCAAACAACTCCCACCAAAGACTAATCGCAAACATAAAAGGCAATAACCTAATGAACACATATGTTTAGGACCTTCAGAGGGAAGAGCACGGATCTTAAGGAAACAAGAATCAACGATTCTGGGGGCCATTGGACCAGGTCGACTACATCTAAATCAAAAACTTACATCCCGAGAATGAGAGACTCCAAGACAAGATTTAATTCCTAAGGCCTTTACATAAGGTGAAGAAAAAAGGAGGAGGGTGAAGAAATGAAGAGATCCACTCATCCGGCCTCTAAATGGTAAAGTAATCTTGAAGCAGAGTGTACAATTAAATTTATGCATGTGTAGAGCTTAGAAAGTGAAATAATTTTAAAATTAAAAAATAAAAAATTTCATGTGTCGCATCTGAGCGAGTGAAAAATTTAAATGATACTAACTGTCGAATGCAAAAGTGAAGAGTATTTGAAAGGAAAACAAGTGTTGTAAAATACAAGTGTGGAACCAATTAAATACTTAAAAACTAATTTAAAATAAAATTCAGCTAAAGAAAAGAAAAGGAAACCCTCAACTTAAATTCTATTTATATAAAAAGGAGAGGGACTGGATAAATGATCCAAAGAACCAAGGATGATCTGCCATCCTTCAAGCCAATGAAATTATGTAAATAAGCAATAATGTAAATTGTAAAAAAAATTAAAATTAAAAGAACATGAGGAATGCAAAAGACCGAGTGAGTCTACTAAGGGCAAATATATTTAAATTCAGAGAAAACAATTCTGTATTCATAAGAATACACTAAAAAATTAAAGGCCAAAACTTTGAGATAACAAGTTAATAGTCTATGTTTAAGACTGTAAGGGCCTGTGTGTAATGAACTAAAATAAAAAACGACAAAAAAACTGACTAAGTCCATTACTAAGTGAGAGTTGGAGAAATATTACTAAGATAATTCTCTGAGTTAAAAGACTAGAAAGCGAGAAAAAATTCCTAAGTCTTTTACCAACAGAAATACTGCTTAAGAATTGATAAATCCTAGCAGTATAGGGGCGCATTAGGCGTGAATGCCTAAGCGCCTGAAACGCGTACGCGTACCAAGAAGCCCCAAAAATGACAGAGTCCACAAAATTGAACCTAAAAAAGGTCATTTTTTCCACAAATATCCTTACAAAATGATAATAAAACACTGCCAAGTACCTTATTAGTTATGATAAGCCTCTATAGAGGCCTAAACTAATGAATTGATGGTAACCTAATGCATTATTTAACATCTCTAGGACTTTACAAACTAATAAAGATGAAAACTTTTTTGTCGAGTCCCTGGCTCTTCTAAGCTTTTCTAAAAAATGAACAAAAATTCACAAGAAAATTGGGCATAGCCTCCGGCCGCCCCTATGCTTTTCTTGATAAAAATGTAGAGTTATTACTCCTTAAAAGAAAATTGGGCATAGCCTCCGACCGCCCCTATGCTTTTCTTGATAAAAATGTAGAGTTATTACTCCTTAAAAGACAATTGGGCCGAGCCTCCGGCTGCCCCTTCCTTTTTCCAGAAAAAAGCTTGGAAATCCTATTTATTAAAGAAAATTTGACCAGACCCTTCAGCGGACCCTACCGATCTCAAAGTTGCAAAAATAAAAATAAAGAAAAAATTGGGCAAGGCCTCTGGCGGCCCCTGTCTGTAACCAGCAAAATCAAGAGGAAAAAACTCTGGCAAAGGAAAAACTACCAAGAGAAATTTATTTTAAAATATCGAAAAAACTGGCAGCGCCTCCGGCTGCCCCTTTACTTTTCTTATCAGACAGAACTAAAAACTTAAAGCAAAGACAGAGACCCCGGAGCCCGACTAGGATTATTTCAAAATCTCAATACAGTAAGATTACAGAAAAAATACCTAGCTAAAATATAAATCTCCGTTAACCTTGACTCGAATCACCCCTACGATACCACCGCGCATAAATTAGGTTAACAGTATGCAAAAAAAACCTAACGGCGTACAAAAATGGACATCCTAGCTAAACATGATCAAACGGCGGAACAGATCTTGTTAGTAAAATAATTAGCTGGCCTTCTATATTTAGAAGGCGCCAGGAACAGTCAGACAAAATAAATAAATAAATATTGGGCCAACCAAACCTTGGCCACCCCTACTTGGTAAGGTAACAATATGCAAAGTGTACCATTAATTTATAAAAGTGTAGAGCTAAGCGAGTGAAAATCTAATATATAAAATCCTGTGTCGAACTTAGCGAGTGTAAAATTAATTGATACTAAATGTCAAATGCAAAAATGTAAAGTATTGTAATAATCAACAAGTGTTGTAAAATGAAATTAAACCTTACCACTTACCACTTTCAACAGAAAATGCAAAGTACAAATGAGATATAGCAAAGAAATCCAAAAAAAAAAAGGATTCCAAAATTCGAAATCGAAGCTAGACAACCTTTTACGCTAATACAAATCAAAGCAAAGATTTCGAAAAATATCTCTTACACAGACAATATAAAAATTAGTCAATATATGTACACTTAGAAAAAAGCCCAATCATCCTTATTGACAAAGACAAGAAATGACATTTAAAGTAAAAATAAGGATGAACAAGCTTATAAAACCCCCCACCAAAAAACATTAAATGCTAACAAGACTAGAAACTGGGGAGGATCTAATCTTGTTAGCACCTAACCTTTAACAACCAGTTCTCAAAAGGAGGACCTAACCTTGAATCGTTCAACTGTAGCGGTGATTAGCAAACGGACCCATCAGTGAATAATCCACATTTAGACTGGTATGATCCATGCAAGATCGGAAATAAATATAACCAATTCCTGGAAGCAACTGTACATATCTAGAAAAGTGAATGAAACAACTCAACCAGTAAACTTTCGTGTACAGCAACTACCTTGGCGGAAGGATGACTTAGTCAAAACAGCCCTTTTAAGCAAACAAGTGCTACAGCCAAATTGATCAAGTCAACTAAATGTCCCTATCATGAATCAGCTATATAAAAGTCCGCTACCTATTAGCACTCTCAGAATCTTTTGAGTTGGACGGAATTCGCTTACTGCTAATCTTGTCTTGCGTGCTGGACAAGAGGCGACAGACCCGATATACAAACGTTTGCCAACTCATTTCCCAAAATGATTACCAAAGATTACCAGTAATCATGTAACCCCGTTGTTACTTAAAGGAACGCACAAATTTGACAAGGATAAGGACCGATTAAACTCCATGGACTCGCTGATCGCTATCCAGGGTTCCATGAAAAATTCAATGAAATTTCTTAGTAACAACTTGGACCCAACCACTCCTAATTGAGGTAATAATGACCGCTAATTAGCACCAAATCAAAGCAAGTTCTCATACAACTGACTCCCAAGAATCTAACTAGATATCAAACAGTAGGCAACTGCTGGTGCTGAATTAAATCACTATATATTCCGGTACTAAAAACCGGCAGAAAATCTTTTCTCTTTCAAATTACAAACCATCCAATGTACAACACCGGAAGGTAACATTCTCTTTTGCCATTTACTGTCCTTAATTGCAGTAGAATCCAGGTGGGGAGCAACGGGAAGAACGGCAAAGATCGTCATCAGTAAAGGTCCTCCAAAACGAAATCCAAAACATCATAAAAGTAAAGATCCAATAGAGTCAAATGCGGAGCACACGAGCACACACCCTCTCGCCCCGAAAGCCAGATTTGAAGATTTGAACTGCCTACTACGTCACAAGATGGTGTTGGTGCAGCGAGGAATCCTGGGCGCTCCCAACTGGCTAACTACCTACTTGGGAGTGCTTACCTGTGGCGAGCTAGTTGACCCTGCTAGACATCAATGTGTGGGCATCACGCCCACGACAACAGCATCTTTGTGCCTCCACGTTAGGGGCGATACCCCCTAGGGGGTATGGCTAGTGGGTTGGTAGAATTTATTCTAGCTTCCTACATTCGGTCATTTCATGACGGATGCATGGAGACCAGGGTCGGAGCGAGCCATTGAAAATACCTAACTAGAATGATTAATCCCCCTCATTGCCTCTTCTAAACAAGGAAAATGAGAGAGAAAAACCAACCTCTAACCTATTCCTGCAACTGCAAACTAAGTTTCGCACAGGAATTATAAAAAAACCCAGTTCCAGTAGGAGACTAACCTAGTTCTCTTTATAAGTCAAGAGCGCAATACAACTTATGAGAACTCATTTAACCTGGGTATACGATCAATGCAAGATCAGAAATAGCATATCGCAACTTCCAACCATCCCAGAAAAAAAAAATGGAAACCAATATTTTCCTTTCCTCTGGAGAGGCCATACCCTCTGAGGGTAAGGAAGGTTCTTCACAACCCGTTAAGATATATGTGAAGCACTAGCTTAACTAGCCGATCCGACTATTTAAGGTTGCTAATGAATAAATCATGACTAAATCATAAACTATTCATCTACAACCTTCTAAATACCTAAACAACTCAAAAATCCCTACTTCTGACCCTGCCTAATTGCACCTAGTGGCTGATTTGAGGTCGCTTGTATCTCTCTTGCGTTGTGTTATCTTTGTGCAATTGATAACGGAGATACCGGGCGTTACTCCACCTGCGATGCCTCGTAGAGGTGGGGCCAAAGAGCCAAGACCCCACATAATTCATGCAATATTTACTGTTATTTTGGTACGCGGTAGTCTGACCACAAGACTAGATAAATCGTTGCTTCTCCATTTAGGATAACAACGGGCCGTTAAACTATCAGTCACTCATACTGATCTTAGCACTTAGTTTAACTTAACAGTAAATGATCCAGGACAAAACATTCTAACTAGAAAGAATTAAAATGTCGATCAAGCGACAGAGCACCAAGCAAAGCCCTATATAAATGAACTAGCTTCCTATTATTAAAGGCTAACTATCCAACAGGAAAGATCCCGCCGGTGCTCAATTAACACTTAGTAGCTAGTATTGAGTAAATAACAATTCTAAAACAAAACAACCAATGTTGCTAACCATAAGTTAAACACATCACCTGATTCTTGATTACAGCGGTATCCAGATCCGGAAAGTCTAGGAAAGACGACATAATCACTCACTGATAGCCAAGCTATCGAAAGAAATCTTGGAAATTGTGTCAACAATGGCTACCAAGAAACTTGAGGGAGCTCAAAGCACTACGTGCTGCTCCGACAGGCCAGACATAAAAAGTGAAGGTGTGAGTAACTGCCGCTAGGTGGCGCTGGAGTGTAACGAGTAGTTGGTCTGCTACTCGGTAGTTACTGAGGTAACTGCCAAGTGGCGGTGTCTTTGGGTTCTGATGAACGTGGGCAGACACGCCGTGCAAGAGCCATTCTTGCATTATTAAGCGGCTGGTGTTCCTCACTTAGGGCAGTTTTTCCTTTTAGGATAAAACTGCTATATTTGGTACAAGTTTTATCTGTCCAGATACAGCAAATATTTTTTGCAAGTTCAAAGAGGGACCACGTTCGAAGGCGCTATAGAAAACACAAGGCTATCCCATATGACTATATCGGTTTTGAATAACTCATTTATTTATGTCGAACAGTAGACCAGGTACGAGTGGATAATAACAATTCTTCTTTGATTTTAGGTTATATTTACAGTAGCCACCGTGAAAATAGCCCGCTGTCTACAATCACGGTACCGTGAAAATAGCCCGAAGTCTAGAATCACTGTATCACGTGACCGTGAAAATAGTCACGTCCTAAAGAATATTGTCCCTTGAATCTAATCATTTTTCAATGTGATTATGATAAACGTCTTGAGATTTTTTGGTTATTGGAGCACTTGACTGTCATGCAATATTCCGTTAGACATACCCGTAGTCATCAAAACTAGGAATAATATACTAAAACTTTAATAAAGCTAGCCCAAAGCGACCTATACCCCATCGGAAATATAGGTAGGTTTTTATAGGGGACAAGTCATACGAGTACATTGTGAAACAATACCAAAACCTAGCACTCAACGCCCGGATCCCGAGCAGCATGTTCGGATGGGGAGAGAGAGCGGGAGATAATCATACCAATTTTCCTCCCTGCATCATCAACAGTGTTTTTCTGCGCTCCAGCAAAGTTCCCCCCCCACCACGACCTTCATTGTGTGTTTTTCTAGGTGATTATTGAGAAGCCCCGAGGACGACCCCAATTTCCCTCGGGCATATCGTCAGCAACCGCAGGAACAAGACGCCCGTGAACACCCTCCAGCCACCATGGGCGCAGCAACAGTGGACACAGCGGCAAGGACCACTTTTCAAATTTCGACCGAGTTCGACAGCACAAGGGACGAGTACGACAGCGCGAGCGCAGAATCTCCCAATACTCGAGAGTACGCCGAGCACGAGGTGCGAGTGGGAGCCCCTGCGCCAA
>SKFP01000064.1:0-13989 GCA_005815305.1 Pandalus platyceros | reverse complement strand
TGTGTGGGGGGATTTATATATAAACATGCCCGCAGTCAGAGGGTTAAGAACCACGCTGCTCATTCGACGACGCAAAAAAACGCTATACTTCACGTAAAAAAGTGATCTTTGCCAGTGGCACCTTCACCACTCCACTGATAACATCACACCGGAATACATTCAAGGAACTTGATCCCATAGTTATGAAATCATATATCACAAAATTGAGGAAAATATTATCTTCATTTAAACTCCTCCCACCCGGCTGCACATTACATTCTGAGGAGCTCTCAAGGACACTAATGAAATGAAGTGAATCTATCCTCAAGTGACCCAACCAAACTCCATTCTTAACGGAATACTCCAATTGACCCAAAAATTGGGGGGTTTTTCATATATATTTTCATTTTCAATCCAATAATTTATTCAAAATGAATTTATGTTTCGAATGAAAAAAAGAAAAAATCCTTCTCTAAAAGGAATACTTAAAAGTTATAGTGGGTTAAAGGTTAAAGTATTACTTTAACCCACTATCGCTTTTCACTTATTCCTTTTAGAGAATGATTTTTTCTTTCAATCGAAAGATCAGTTCATTGGAAATAAATTTATGGATTGAAAATATAGGAAAAAAAACAAATTGGGGGCCGATTTGAGGTTTCCGTTCAAAAGCGTGTTGGGGTCCCTTAAGGGGAGGATCCCCTTTGCCAGGGTCAAAAATATCATCATCTTCTTTTCTTAGGTCTGGCAGTAGGCGTCACGTATGCCAAGCAGTGTTGCCAAAGGAGAATGTAATCAAACCGATAATAAGAGAGTTACAGCCATTTTTCCACGCCCACCCCACCCTTTTGAGATATGGGTGGGTGTGGCATGTTATTGACAGCCACATGCATCACTTTTTATCACTTTGAAATTACTCTTTTATTGAATATCAATTATAATATCTTGTCACTGGCTGTTAGCAACACTGATTCTGGTATCGCATAAGCTGGTGAAAACACTAAATCTCACGAATTTCAGTCAACACTGACTCTCACGAATTCAATCACCCTCAAGTCTTCGAAGGGAGAGGATGTCATGTTAGATTTTCGCAGCTATTGTCTCGTGGTAGTAGCCTTGCATTGTTTTTTTTTATAAATCTTTTGATCTTTATTGTTTTATACATATAAGACAATGCCTAAGCGTCCTAAGAAGTTTAGGGTGCTTAGAGAAGCTCGAAAGAAGATGTGCAATGTGGCTGAGAGTTGGAGATCAGCTGATAATGTGACCAATGATGTAATGCCATCGAAATCTGGACGTGTGCCAGTCTATGAGGGAAACGCGGCTTTTGTTTCAAAAACTGCAAAGCAAAGGACACTCATGGAAGGAGTGTTGGACATCCCCTACCTGTGAGTGGACAATATCTTGCATTGCAAGAGGGGACCAAGAACTATTTTTCACCTATTTTATTGTTATTGCATCAATAAACAAGTACAGCCGTTATTGCATTACAATAAACAATTACAGTAGTCCTAAAAATGCATATAGGCTACAGTACTGTACTTGAAGAACTGAAAATATATTATTTACACTAACAAAATAATGAGAAATATACGGTATTGTTTCAGAGCCTTGCAATTCAGTCACAAGTGTATTTTGAAAAAAATAATAATATAAAGATTTAAAGGTTTGGAATCACTGGGAATGTGGGTATATAAACTATTTATCAACCGAAATAATTATGGCATATCTAACATCTCAACTTTATACCGTTTTTTTACATTGAAATAATATAAAAATTTTAATTGTCTTTTTCTCGAAATTTCGGTTTTTCAACTTTAAAGTCCATCTCCTCCCACAATTTTGAAGATAACTTAATGAAATTTTGGTTGTGAATACATGGATGCTGTAGAAATATAGCATCGTCGAGAAAAATTGGCTAACTTCCTTTTCTTTTAGAAAATTAAAATTAATAAAAAAAGCTATTTTTTTGTTTTTTTGTTTTAAATTCCGCCAAAATTAAAATATTACAAAAATTAAAAAAAACTCCACGATCCTCGAATTCTGTAGCTATTCTTAATATGTGACTGAAATATCATTCATGTATCTCCAAAACTGTATTAGATGATTGTTAAAATATGCCAAAATTTCCAAAAAAAATGGCCCAAATTCGATGAAAAATATTCACAAAAAAAACAAATATGAAAATTAAATTTACGATTTCTTCCATAATCTTAGCTCTGCTAATTTTTGAGACCAACTCCATCCTTCTAGCTCAATTATTTCCAAAACATCCGGATCATCACCTTAAAGCATGGATGAATTGTCAATGTACAGTCATGTGCAAAAGTGGACTGCCTGCTTTCAAAATGTTTCATTTGGGAGCGTTCTTGACTCCACATAAGCCTTTAACTGCAATGGATGTGTGGAGCCAAGGACACTCTTGAAGGATGAATTGTGATCTCCTATGTGAAGTCACTCAGTCAAAGGGTTCTGTGGAGTCAAGACCGCTCCCAACGAAACATTTTGAAAGCAGTCAGTTCACTTTTGCACATGACTGTACAAAAACTTACTGAATTCTCTCTCTATGCATTCTTCATGCACTCCAAGAGAGAGCAATATCTTACCGTTTCTCCGCTATCTGCTTCCTGTCGAGCTGCCTGTAACCTCAATTTTCTATTGTATTCATATCTTGCAAAGAAGGGCTTGGGCACCAGCATGATTGGGACACAGATGACAGCTGAAATCAGTAGAACTAGTTGGAAGGTGTACTGCTCATCAAAAAAGAAGAGCTGGCATGGGGAACCATCAGGAATCTGAAAAGAAAAGATTTTATGCTTTTAATACTATACTGTATAACAACTATCACTGCAGTAAAACCTTTCACCACTGTATCTGACCTAATTAATGCACACCTAGCCTTGTTT
Source organism: Pandalus platyceros (assembly GCA_005815305.1). Classification (NCBI taxonomy): domain Eukaryota; kingdom Metazoa; phylum Arthropoda; class Malacostraca; order Decapoda; family Pandalidae; genus Pandalus; species Pandalus platyceros. The sequence goes on along the minus strand of SKFP01000064.1, from coordinate 11,107 downwards.
GTTATGGTTTACGCACTGGGACCCTAGAGGTCATTCGGAGCTAGTTGGAGACAAAATTTACAGAGGAATCCGAACCACGTCCCTCCCGAGTAGCCTTGACGGAATTACCGCGAGCAGGGATTGAACTCGAGTCACCCCGAGTACAAACCCAACACCTTACCACTAGGCCACCCTGAAGAGCCCTAGCCTTGTAAAGCCTCATCGTCTTGGATAGAATAAAAAGATCAACTCTCCCCCACCCCCCCTTCTCATTTCTTTTTCAATAAGGGCAATCATAGACAGCATATCTTAACATATGCAGATGATGAACAAGCACACACATACAAGATATTTGACAATAGCCAGGTTCATATTCTGAAGGTCCAGCGATGCATACGAAATTTCAGGTCTCTAGCTTCTTGCTTCATTAAAAAGGTTCACACGTGCATGCACCCGAAAATGTAATACAGTAATAGCCAAGCTCATAAGGCTCAACAGGGCGTGCCATTGTAGTCTGCTACATTGTACTTTCTACAATAAACTTCTAAATCAAATCATAACCTGCATATCCATGGATAAAGCCTATAAAATTTCAGGGCTCTAGTTTCCTTTAATGACTAAGAAGCGCGCACACATGCGGATCAGATCAAAATTTAATCACCTCTTCGTTGAAATATAAGCAGTCATCCCATCAAGTTTTATTCAATTCCATCCTCGAGATAAGTAATAATACAGTTCTGATGTGATACAGTTAAGCTCTCAATGTACCGGACAAATTAGAGGTAAAGCCAGTCTTTTATATCCAAAAGTCTCTTACATCCAATCCAGACTGATATCTGAATTTTTGGTTATTGGAGCACTTGACTGTCATGCAATATTCCGTTAGACCTACCCGTAGTCATCAAAACTAGGAATAATATACTAAAACTTTAATAAAGCTAGCCCAAAGCGACCTATACCCCATCGGAAATATAGGTAGGTTTTTATGGGGAGACAAGTCATACGAGTACAGTTGAACCTCGTATAACACTATAGTTAGGTTCCAAAGGTGGCGTGTTATAGGAGTACGTAATAGTGGATAATTTCCAGAAAATTTACAAATTTTTCTGTAAAAATACATCACCTAAATCCCTCACATACATCAAAAATTGTGTAATTTGACAAAATGAGTACCGGTAATAGAAAGATCTAATAAGAAATACAATTGAAAAAACTATATAATAATGACAATGATTGCACAGAAATACTATTGAAGTTTCACAATGTGGCTCGCTCGCAGACCGAGTAACTCCCTTTAGCTTCATTAAATTTGATTATTTCTCAAACGTGGATAAGCGAATTCGTGCTATGCGAGGTTCAACTGTACATTGTGAAACAATACCAAAACCTAGCACTCAACGCCCGGATCCCGAGCATCATGTTCGGATGGGGAGAGAGAGAGCGGGGGATAATCATACCAATTTTCCTACCCATTTAGTCAACAAGTGTTTTTCTGCGCTCCCGCAAAATTCCCCCCCACGACCTTCATCGTGTGTTTTTCTAGGTGATTATAGTGTTTTATTAACGTTTTGCGCTTCTACGAAGCTCTTAGGGTACGCTGGGTTACCTTTTACCCATATATTACCTTCGGCCCCATAGTGTTTTGCCCCTTGCGTTCAGTGTTCCGCATCGCAATCACATCGGTCCGAACGCATAGCCTACCTCATTATTAATTTTCATTATAAAGTGATCATAGTGGTTTATTAATGATTCTGCGCTTCTACGAAGCTCTTATGCTACGCTGGGTTCCTTATTACCTTCGGCCCTTTAGTGATTTGCCCCCTGCATTCAGTGTTCCGCAGGGCAGTCACGTGGGTCCGAATGCGTAGCCTATCATTAAATTTTAATTATTAATTTTCACTCCTGTCACCCTAGCCTCTCCTCATTATTCGTCCCTCGTATAGAGCTTCAATTTTGAGACTAAAATTATTAGTGTTAAAACAATTCTATGATTTGCTAAACTTGTCTAATAATTAATCTCAGTCTTAGATCAGACATGATGTCTTAAAAACCGTCACTTCTAGGCTTTCCTTCGGGTTGCCTCTTTTCTATTGACTAGGCTACTCAGTGTTATTTTCCGTGATGAAACATAACCCAGTTTGATCTACGGGTCAAACTACTATTGTAATTTTGATTCAATTGATTAAATCATCCCTTTGTCTTTGTCCCTGAGCGAGGCTGGTGGTTTTTCACTAAGCATCCACCTCCCGGCACCTTTCGGGCTGCCTCTCTCGACCAGACATAAAGCGTTACTTGAATGTATCTCTCAGTTTTAATCTACTGGTCAATAACCTTACATATTTATTATCATTTTGACATATTTAACTTTTATAGGCAGCCAATTTTTCAAAAAAAAGCCTGCTTATTATTTTTTTTCTGGCGGATTATACCTCCTTTAACGTCATGTAAATAGATGTTATTATTAAATTTTCTGGTGGCTTATACCTCCTATAACGTCATGTAATTAGACGTTTATTTTTTGTGATAACAATCCTATTTTACTACCGACTTATTTTGGCGGCTAATTCACGAATCAACCTCCACTAAACCTAAAAAGTAAGCTCTTATAGCTACATCCAATAGATGTACTTGGCCTTGGTTAAAACAATTATAATTCTTTAAAAATCAAAACTACGGCAATAAAGACTAAATCTTAACAGAACTCTTCTTTCCGTAGCACAAGCATCCAGCGCTCCGCATTCCCTGAAACGGATACGTAGCCTTGCTAAACTGCTCCAGATTGCAGCTGCACCTTGGACACTCCTCTCTCCTAATGGATTTAGTCGAGGCGAGTCTTAAAAAACCTTTTTTAAATAAAAGTTTTTTGAAAAATCCTTTTGAAAATAAAAAGCCTTTTTCCACTAATAGTACATTACAATAAACAGTTTTAGTTAATGTGTGCTTTAGAAAACCTCTCAAAATGAAAAATTTTCTTGAAAAATCTTTATTGAAATAAAAGTTTTTTGCCCACAAATACATTACAATTATTTTGTACATTTAGTGTGCCTCCGTACCGGCTCTTCTAATAAGAGTTCTTATCTTTCAGATAACAAGATGGCTCCTAAATCAAGCAAGATACCCTGCACAATCTGCAAGAAATCAGTGGATCCATGTGGCACGAAGCATACAGAATGCAGAACACACTCAAGCTGTGCTATCAACAAACTGTATTCTCCAAATAACTGTAGTGTGTGTGTGTACTTTTGCTTAACCAGAGTAGACAATCTGACGATCTTAAGTCTGCTGCTACATGCGCGTATAATCTACGCACATGGATTAAAGGGTTTTCAAAAAACTCTAAATCCAGAGACCCCGGCCAAGCCGCGTTCCTGGATAAAGCCGAATACGAGATTGTTTCACCTATCTTAAGTTGGGGCTATCAATTTTTCAAAAATATAGCTAGAAACTCTAGCACATCTGATTTATCCGAGGCTCAGATCCCTCTTCACATAGAGGAAATGGCTCCAAGTACAGACTTCCATACGGAGTCACTACCTAACCCAAATATTAACACCTTGGATACTTCAGAGGCCCTTTTAGGTCCTCCCTCTCCCCATACCTCTAATCCTAGTAATATAATACCCATGCCTTCCGGCTCAGGTACTATGATAGCTACGACCCAGGAGGATCTGGATGGAAATAGTAGCTCCGAGGAACGGGATAAGGATCAACTTGACGATGAATATGAATACGCTACCGATCAATCCAGTCCTTCATCTATAGATCCCTCTGGTCACATGGAATCTTTTATCAAAGTAAAAGACCTACAAAGGGCTCTTGATACTTTCAATTCCCCCATGATGGATCAATTGAAGTCATGTACCCAACAGTTCACCGAACTCTTGAAGAATCTTAAGGCCCCAAAAGATAAAGCCTCTAAGATCAAGTCTTCCTCTACTCTCACGGTACCACCACTCCCTATGAGCCCGCCAGTGACTCCTCTACCAAGGCCTTGGCTTGCTCCCCCACCCCATGTGTCGGCTCATCAAATTAATACGTTTGATGCCCGTCCACTATCCCCAAGTTCTGCGGTAACCTCGAACTCAAGTAGCCGCCCTTCAACTGCCGGCTCTTCGCTCTCCGCGAAGCTTGCCAGCCTCACGGACTGGCGTGATGCCACCGTCGATATGTACAGTCATCCCTTGAGATTAGCGTATTTGAGTTCCGCGAACTTGAGGATCCACGAGGTAGCCTAATTAATATATTAAATTAAAAAGTAAGGCAAAAGAATTCACTCCGAAGCGAATATTTGAATCGCGCGCGTGAGCCGCTGGACCGTGAAACGAGTGTCTCTCTCCCTCACCAACATTACTCTCCACCACAACACACGCACGCTGACTAGTTTTCAAGGCCACGAAACGTTGAAGTTTTTTTTTCTCGATTCCGCGTGAAATAACTTTGTTTTTACAACATAATGGGGCCTAAACGTAAGCCTTCAGGTAGTGCAAGGGATACTCCGGCTAAGAGGCCGAAGAAAGTGATGACTTTAATTGAAAAAGTGAAAGTATTGGATAAGTTAAAGGATGGAAATTCAGCCTCTAGTGTTGGCCGTCTTTTCGGAGTGAACGAATCGACAGTGCGATACATTAAGAAATGTGAAAAGGCAATTAGGGAAGCAGTGAGTGCTAGTGCCCCGGAAAGTGCGAAAGTTTCCTACAATATTCGTGATAAATTGCTTGTGAAGATGGAAAGGGCCCTTAATATTTGGGTAGAAGATCAGCATAGGAAAAATGTGCCCGTAGACTCACTCGTTATTCGTGAGAAAGCAAAGTCGCTTTACGAACATTTTCGTGAAGCAACAGGTGGTGAAGGTAGTTCGCATGCCTCTGAATCGTCTTTTGCCGCAAGCAAGGGATGGTTTGAGAACTTTAAAAAACGTTTTTCGTTGCATAATGTGAGGATGGCAGGGGAGGCAGCTTCAGCAGACACAGCGGCAGCTGAATCCTTTCCTCCGCAGCTGAAAAAGTTAATTGAAGAAAAGGGCTACAAACCTGAGCAGGTCTTTAATGCAGATGAGACTGCATTGTTTTGGAAGAAAATGCCAAGCCGTACCTTCATTAGCAAAAATGAAAAACGTTCTCCCGGATTTAAGGCTGCCAAAGACAGAATAACCCTACTCTTTTGTGGCAGTGCAGCGGGGCATATGATCAAAACTGGCATGCTTTATCGATCTGCTAACCCACGGCCCCTTAAAGGAAAAAATAAAAACCTTTTGCCAGTGTTTTGGCAAAGTAATAAGAAGGCATGGGTGACTGCTACATTATTTCTCAAATGGTTCCATAAGTGTTTTGTGCCTGAAGTGGAAAGATATCTTCGTGATAAGGGTATCGAATTTAAAGTCTTATTGTTGATTGATAATGCACCAGGTCACCCAAGTAGTCTTCAGTTTGCCCACCCTAATATAGAAGTGGTGTTTTTGCCCCCAAACACCACCTCTCTTATCCAACCACTTGATCAAGGGGTCATACGTGCCTTCAAGTCCTATTACACGCGACGATCATTCAATCGCATCCGTATTGCAATGGACAGTGACCCTAACTTGGACGTCAGTAAGTGCTGGAAAACTTTCACGATTGCAGATTCCATCAGTATCATTAAGGACTCGATGGAAGACCTTAAACCAGCGACCGTCAATGCTTGTTGGCGAAAACTCTGGCCCGAATGCGTCAACGACTTTACTGGATTTCCGACGATTGCATCTGAGGTTAGAGAGATTGTGCAGGTTGCCCATCAGTTAGGAGGGGAGGGGTTTGCTGATTTAGTTGGCCAGGAGGTTGAGGAATTGATTGATGGCCACGGAGAAGAACTTACCGAGCAAGATTTGGAAGAATTGGTCAAGAGTGCAGAGGAAGATGAAGAAGATGAGGACTTACCCGACGAACACGAAGGGTTGAGCTTGAACACTTTCAATGATATTTTTAAAACATCCAATTTATTAAATCAATTGATTGTTGCCCTGACTCTTCAATGGAAAGAAGCTTGAAAATAGAAAGGGAAATTAATCTTGCATTGAAGCCCTATCAAGTTATGTTCGATGACCTCAAACATAAGAAGAAACAGTTGCCAATAACAATGTTTTTCCTCCCTCAGTCCCGAGTAGAAATAGACCCGGGCTCCCCCCAGGCAGACCCCTCCTCTCCTCCAACAATCTCCCTCACTCCTCCACCACCTGACTCGCCACTCGGTTCCGATTACGATCCGGATGACCCGAGTGAGGTTGATCTTCCAGCTCTCGACTAAATGCATTATGCCGTACAGCACATCATTCATCACTTCTGCATTCATCATTTGTGCTGTACGGCAAGAATTCATCATCATCGCATCATTAATTTTAAGGTAAGTTGATCGAATGTAGGCTAATAAAAGGTAAACGATATGTTGGTAGGCTAGCCTATGTCGGTACATGTAGGTTATATTTTATGTCTTAAATATGTTATCTATTTTTTTTTTTTGTGCATGGTGAGGTGTTTTTAGTATGTTAAGGTAAGTTTATTGAGTGTGAATAAAGCCTAGGCTATACTTTATGCAAAAGGTAAACATACGATATGTTGGAAGGCTAAGTCAGTAGGCTAGCCTATGTCGGTACATGTTACATGTACTGTACTGTACGTAGATTATATTTAACGTCTTAAATATGTTAACTATAGTTTTTTTTGTGCATGGTAAGGTGTTTTTGGTATGTTAAGGTAAGTTTATTGAATGTGAATAAAGCCTAGGCTATACTTTATACAAAACGTAAACATACGGTAAGCGGTAGGCTATGTCTGTAGGCTACATGGGTACGCTAAGACTTAGGGCAATAAGAGGGTTAACTATTCGCGATTTTTTGAGATTCGCGGGGGTCTTTGCCCCCTAACCCTCGCAAATATCAAGGGTTGACTGTACATACAAGCAGATGGCAGTCTCCTCATTGGTTCCGCAGTACTCAATCGTGACATGATAGAGTACAGGGAAAACGATGACGGTTCCGCATGGTTTCCGCCCATGTTCCGCATGGTCCTAGGAAAAGAAAAATTTATGACATCACAAAGAGCCCCTAAATATATCATGACGTCAAACACAGCCTTCCAAGAATTTGGAAGCCTAGTAGTCTCTGACCAATCTGCCATAAAGGATTATAGAGAAAAGAATATGCCTCTATCTGGTAATTGCTTCGTCACTGATATCGAAGACTTTCTCTTCATGCAGCCCTTTTTTGACCATGTATCAGAACAATTTGAGGCTTTTGTCAAACAGGAAAAATTAACTTGGGATGAGGCTACACCCTCATTCCTCACGATCCCAGCTGTTCCCACAGCTCAGGCTTCAGAATCCCTTTTGGAATTCTCACAACAAAAAAGGTTCACACCTTCCAATGTGGGCGAGCAACTCGAATCCAGCGAGTTCTCACGACCCTCAGACTCCAACCTTCGCAATGAATACGAATGTCGCCTCGTTTTTCAGCAGGCAGTTTCAGCTCTTGCCAATATAGAAACATTGAGAATCACTACATCGGAAGACGGAGTTCCTCAGGCTCTGGCTGCTTCAGCAAAAGCCTTCCTCCCGGTTCTGGTTTCCACCACTCAAAAATTTTTTAAGTCACGCCTTCAACTTCGAAAGGACGTATACTCAAAAATTGTAGCAGAGACAATCCCTGGGTGATACGCCTACTCAAGGCTGACCCTTTCTCGTACAAACTTTTCCCTGACCACATCATAAGAGAGATCCACGAGCAGTGCAAAAGGGTGTCTTCAACCTTTACCAAACTCCTGGGCTGGAAACCAACCACCCAGAAGAGGAAAGGACGGTATTCCAATACGCCTAACAAGAGGCAAAATACCTCACAAGGTAGCTTCCAGCAACTGGCCGCCGCCCCCCTTATACAATCTCAAAGGAAGCAACAAAGCTTCCAACAGAGGCCGTTTGTAGCTCAGCAGCAACAACAAGGTCCTTCCCAACGAGGAAGAGGCAGGGGCCGTGGTAGGGGTGCCTCTACATCCACCTCCGGTCAACAGCCTCAGGTTTGAGACGGCCAGGGTCGGAGGTCGCCTGCAATTATTTGCAGACCATTGGAGAAGATCCTCATGGGCACATTCGGTAGTAAAAAAGGGTCTCTCTTGGAGATGGAAGACATTTCCAAGAGCGTTCCCTCTCTTTCGTCAACATTCAACTCCCTTTCTCACGGAGTACGCCGCCTTCCTCTTGGAGGCCAATGTTATAGAAAGAACCAGATTCCTTTCTTTTCAAGGACGACTTTTTACGGTCCCAAAGAAGGATACCGATCAACTCAGAGTTATTCTCGATCTCTCGATCCTAAACGATTTCATCCTATGCCCAAAATTCAAAATGACAACTATCAGTCATATCAGGGAAACACTCCCCCTAGGGTCATGGACAATCTCAATAGGCCTGCAGGACGCGTATTTCCACGTCCCCATACGCAAGTCTTTCAGGAAATACCTCGGCTTTCGTCTCGGAAAAGAAATATTTCAATTCAGAGCGATGCCCTTCGGGCTCAACATAGCTCCTCTAGTCTTTACTCGTCTGACAAAGCATGTGCTAGAACTGCTACGTCAACGAGCCGTCCCGATTATAGCCTATCTGGACGACTGGCTGGTTTGGGGACATTCAAAAGCTTCTTGCATTCGAAACCGCGACATCGCGATTCACATAATCCTCAAGATGGGATTCAAATTGAACCAACGCAAGTCTCGCCTAGAACCAGCCAGTCTTTTCGAGTGGCTAGGAATAAATTGGGACACGGACAATTTCTTGATCTCTCTTCCTCGTCAGAAGATACAAGCAGTGCGGAACTTAGTGCTAAACTTCATCTCGGCTCGCAAAGTATCCAGGAGGTACCTGGAGAGAGTACTAGGCACTCTCCAACACGCGTCTGTGACAGACCCCATAGGCAAAACAGCACTCAAGTTCTTGAGTCACTATTTCGTAACTTCAGCGAAGAAAGGGAAAAAGAGACATTCCTTTTACCCCACCAAAGAAACTGACAAAGGCCCTCCTGAGATGGCTCCGTCCGGACACTCTAATCCGGAAGGAACCTTTCCGCCCTCCACCAGCCTCACAAGACGTCTATACGGACGCTTCTCTAGAGGGATGGGGAGCACATTCCGGAGACAGGGAGGTCTCGGGGTTCTGGACACCTCGCTTCCAAGAGCTACATATAAACATATTGGAGCTAGTGATGGTGTACCTTGCCCTGAGGTCCTTCAAGTTACCCAGAGGCACGCACATAAGAATCCACAGCGACAGTACCACTGTCGTACACTGTATCAACAGAGGAGGATCTGCACGCTCACACGTGTTAAACAGCTGGATTATGAGCATTTTGGTCATGTGCCAAAACCACGACCTTTACCTGACGGCTTTTCACGTCTCAGGGGTAAAGAACGTGATAGCCGATGGCCTGTCACGAAACAAGGCACTCCAATCAGAATGGAGTCTGGACACAAAATCCTTCAGATGGATTCTCTCTCTAGGGATCCAATTACAAGTGGACCTATTCGCGACCCGCGAAAACCGCAAGCTGCTGAAATTCATTTCCCCAGTCAAACATCCACAAGCTCTAGCACTGGATGCCATTTTGCAAGACTGAAACCAGTGGTCGGGAATTTACCTATTCCCACCCTGGTCCCAGATTTCGAAGGTTTTGATTCAGCTTCAACTCTACAAAGGAAATGTCGTTCTGGTAACACCATTTTGGCCCTCTCAGCCATGGTTTCCTCTTCTTCTAGAGAGATTCCCAAGACATCTTCCAATACCAGACCCCAAATTGTCGCAAAGAGTCGGGAGGAAATTTTTCTTTCACAACTCAAATCCGCCACTCCACCTTCACGTGTGGCTTTCATAAAGGATTGCCTTGTGACCAATTTCTCGGACGAAACAGTAGAAATACTACAGAGACGCCTCCGACCCTCAACAACTAAGCAATATGACATGGCTTGGTCCTGTTTCTGTCATTTCCTAAATATTAAGAATATTACCAAAATAGACAATGAATGCATTTGCGCCTTTATGCGGTATCTGTTCTTTGACAGACAGTTCGCCTCAGCTACTGTAGCTACTTACAAAGCAGCGATTGGCAAACCACTTCTACTAGCATTTAAGTTGGATGTATCGGTCAACATATTCTCAGAGCTCCTAATCGGTCTGGAGAATACTAGACCTAATACCCCCTACCGCCCCATTCTTTGGTCGCTAGATAAGGTACTAGCATATCTAGACACAGATGAGCTTAATCAAAATCCTCCAACTCATATGCTACTGATGAAAACAATCTTTCTCGTCGCTCTTGCCACCGGAAGTAGAGTCAGCGAGCTCAATGCAATTCAGAGAGACCCAAAATTCCTCACAAGGTTTGACTCTCACATCTCAATTTCCTTTGAATCGGATTTTCTCCATAAGAACGAAAAACCATCCAAAAGAAATCCCCCAATAATTATTCAATGCCTGAACAAAGAGGATGGTACTCTACATACACTTTGCCCAGTCAATGCCATTAATAATTATATGTCTGTAACACAATTATTGCAATCGGGACCTTTATTTGTCAATAAAGATAATGCCCCTATCACCACGAGACAGATATCTCATTTACTATGTAAAATTATTAAACTGTCTCAAAAGGACGCATTTCCTAAGGCACACGATGTCAGGAAAATGTCCACTTCTTTGGCTTTCTTAGCACAATTTCATGAAGACGAAATTGTAAATAGAATAGGTTGGTCTTCTGGAAGAGTGTTCAGAAAGCATTACCTCAAACCCATTGAAGCTGTTAAGCATTCTTGCATTGTTTTAGGTCAAGGAATTTCAACAACCGTCTGTCCATAAATATCTAATATATATTTACCCTTAAGTTTGAATTGTATGTTTTAATCTTAGGATGACTTGTAAATAATTTGCCACATTTCCTGATGAATAATATGTCAAATACAAACAAATTTGAATCTATGACTCTTGTTTTTTAAATTTTTTTCCTTATCCTTCTTCCATCCTGCATGCGCTGAGGTGGTATAACATGCATGACAGTCAAGCGCTCCAATAACTAAAAAAGGGACTTTGATCCTTTTAGGTGAAAAGGCTATTTTTGGTAAGG
>ML567461.1:11193-21870 GCA_005815305.1 Pandalus platyceros | reverse complement strand
AAATAATTCAAATCCATCATTTCAAGATCACAGAATCAACCAAAGGTGACCTGACCAAGAGAAATTGAACCATTTTCAGGTTAACTGATCACCGTTTCTATAATTTTTAGGCTACATCAAGTCAAATAATTCAAGTCCATCATTTCAAGATCGCAGAATCAACCAAAGGTGACATGACCAAGAGAAATTGATCCATTTTCAGTTTTACTAATCAGCATTTCTTTGATTTTTAATTTTTGTTTTTATTTTTTTATTTATTATTATTAAATAAATAAATAAAAAAAAAGAAAGAAAGAAAGTAGTAAATGCCTCTTTTAGGTTACATCAACTCAAATAATTCAAATCCATCATTTCAAGATCTCTGAATCAACCAATGGTGACCTGACCAAGAGAAATTGACCGATTTTCAGTTTTACTGATCACCATTTCTTTGATTTTTAATTTTTGCTTTTATTATTATTATTATTATTATAAATAAAGAAAGAAAGAAAGAAAGAAATGCTCATGTTGCTGGTTTCGTTATCGCGTTTTGTTGTTATCTCGGTAACTGGCTACTGGAAAATGACACCGATAGTGAGATCAGCCATGGTTTTACCGCTCAGTCCTGGGTTTTTTTCCTTCGCGTAGAAAGGTATATAAACGAATAATGGTACTGATTTTTTAAAGCAGATATGGCAAACACATCGTTTACACCCACTGGTATTACCCCCTTGAAATATGGCAAGTGTTTAGCGCAGAAAATAGAATTATTACTACCAGAACCGCTCGACTCGGGAAAAGAGTTTAATGATATTGAATTGCTCAATTTCCCACCCCTGGAAAAAAATGCGTTGACATCGATCAAGGCGAAACGAGACATTGTCAATAAAAAGATATGTAGCAGACTCCAATCCATATATGATGATAAAAAGGAGAATCTTATATCGTTAAGGCGACCTATACCTGGTAGCGCTAACGTATCGGCTCAAGACTGGTATGAGTTTAACGCTAAAATTTCGAGTATGCATATCAACAACGTCGAAGTCACTTGTCGTATGGCGACCAGCAGTGCTATGAATTCGCCGAAATTGACGTATAAATTATCGAGGATTGGTTGTATTAAATTCAAAGGTGAGATGAAGCAGATTATTGAAACGTTGTTGGATAAATGCGTGGAAGAATTAGCAACCATTCACAAGGTGAATATCCGGGAAAGGCATCCAGCCGCTTCCTACGCCACTGACCATACATTCAATTGTCCCTGGCCTTGCGTCGAAATACAGGACAAAATGATGATTGAAAAGCGTGATTTTTTTTCTAGTCCAACCGATTCTAGTGGTTTTCTATCTATGCCAACCAAGAAGAGTAACAATAATAAACTTTGTTTCTATAAACGACAGTTGATCGAACAAGGATTAATTCCATATGTTAACAAGGGAGGTAACACACGGAATGAAGATGATGACATTGTTGATAAGGATGAAGATGATGAACAATTTATCTTTGATAACATGTTTATCGACCATGATGGAAAACTAGCCGGTGTGATGAGATCACCGATTGAGTTTAACAGTCCCAATTTTCTAAGTACCGTAGATTTGACTTAAACCACAGCATTAATGAGTTTCAAGTTACATTTTATCGGAATAACGCAAGGGGGTATGAACTTGTATATTAAACCCAATGATAATAATGTAATGTATTGTACCAAAATGTCGCTAAGCAATGACCTCCCAAGCGCTTCAGAGTATCTAGAAGACCAACTCGTTTCTAACCCTGAGATTCAAGTAATTTTACCAAAAAAATATGGAATAGTTAAGAATACTGATGAGACCTCGCCTTCAACTCTAGCTGATGAGACCTCGCAAGCTGATGATGATGAGACTCCTCGCTCCCCTTTGAGAAAGAAGAAAAAAATTAACGAAGATGACTATGATGATTTTGAAGAGGAGGATGAAGAAAATGATGACCATGATTGTGGTGATAAAGAGTATGAGAACCAAAAATCTAGCATACTCGAGATGATTTGAAAAAAATATATACGTAATTTTTGCGTTTGGCAAAGCTTACATTTGCTTTTTTATTATTATAATAAATAAATAAATAAATAAATAAAAAGAAAGATTACAGCACCCCAAAAACACCTTGTTTTCACACTCAAATAGGGATTCAATTGAATTTTTTTTTAGTGTGGAATTATTGTAAACCAAATCGTAAAGCATGTTAAGCTGAGAAATAATAGAGTTAAGTATGCTACTGTATTTGATGTTAGTAATATCGACAATATGAATAACAAAACCCCAGCCATCAATAAATAAACATCTCTATTTTGACTAATATTTTTTTCACCTTTAATTTCCCTCGTCCTACTCCTATTCATCTTTGGAATTATAACGGTACTCTCCTCCTCGTCATTACCAATGAGTTGTCCCGCGCTATTCACAGTCAAACTCGAAAGATATTTTAAGGCTAAATTCACGTATTCAATTTGATCAATACCCGTATACCCAATATCAATTTTATGATCAGGATTTTCATTATTGAAATTCAAAATGCACAAGTTATAGATATATTCAGGCGTAATTACCGGTGAAATGTAATGTTCATTCCGTTCAACATTGACGATATTAATATACTGTACCGAGGATTGATGATGATTCTCCAACACTGATTTCAACATGTTATCGACGATAGCGGTTCTTCGATTTTGGAGATCCTTTCTCGTTAATTCATTGTTAAATCCACAAATGTTATACATACTAAGCAAAATCTCTGGAATCATCGTCAACAACGACACGGCGAAAACCACATTCATCGCGGACGAAAATGAAATTAACAGACGTGTGGCTATTTGGAGAGAAACGTCCACGATCAGAGTTCGAACCAATACGCATGCGAGTCTCGTGGTGACTGGGATCATCATCGACTGAGTTTCGACGAAAAACTTGTTTATTAGGGTCGTGCTAAAATATTTAAGTAATTTTGATAAAATAACGGGGGACTGAGACACGGCGGCTTCAAAACCAATCTCGTGGGCCATGTCGGTCAAAAGATCGAAAATGATAAACGACAGTTCTTCACTCTCCTTAGCTAGCGTATCGATGGCAATTTGCGTGGATTGAAGCTTCGTGACCGTTAACTCGTCATCGGTTTCACTCGTTTTATCTGGATTGTCAGTAAAAAGGGCTTGTTCTAAGACGGTTTGGGGTATGGGTAATTCACTATAGTGTGGATTAAGCTCGAGACCTCTTTTAAGCACCATATCCACGACATAATCGAAGGGTACCTCACCGTTAAAACTATTAATAACCATCCTATCGGGAAACATTCTCACGACTTTTTCACCAAATATAAAACCTAACGCTTTTCTATGAACACGGTCGTAACAAACGTCCTCTGCGTGATCATATTCTTTCACAAATCTCCCACAATATTCCGTATTAAAAGAAATGTCTTGCGTTTCAGTACGCCAATGTAACGGCGGAGCATCCACTAATCCAGCCATATCGCATAATTTTAGTGGTTCATTCTGGTATTTGTGGGCGTAATCCTCGGCGGATAATCCCTCTTCATTATCCAAATCAGTCCATCTGGAGGAGGGTAAGATGGCGTATTTTTTCAAGTCTGTTAATTGAACGCCGCAGTAACAATCACCTGTTTTAGCATCCATAATCGACAGGGTTTCCATCGGCAATTGAAATTTACCATTTTTTTTTATGTTTTCGAGCTGGAATTGTTCGATTAGGAAATCATTAAATTCTTCAAATACTCCATAACACGCTTCGCCGCACGCAAAAAAGTGGTGGTTTATTAGCCATGGAGTTTCCCCACACGGTTTTGAATAGTCGTGTTTGTAACATTTTAGCATATTGCAACCTAAGGTATCGAATGATGCCTCAAAATCATATGGATATTGTCGTTTAAATGCGGGTGGAAAATTGGCAGGGATTTGAAACTTTGTATTCCATTCAACATCTTTTATTATAATATTCCGAAAGTATTTAGAACCAGATCGGGATTTTAACATTTCCAAATTCCGTCTGAGTAAAATTCTGTCCGCTATTAAATTAGCGATGGCATGATCCCTGGTCGTCGGTGAGGCCATTTTTTGGTTTAGTTGGTTTTAACTTCATCAGGCGGCCTCGATTTATCGAGTCGTATATTTTTTCGAAGATAAACATAAGAGGTATCCACGGACCATAATAGCGAAGAGACTAAACAGTCAGTGATTGATGGACACGCTGCTGTTAACATGAAAAATATTCCTATCAAGATAAGCAAAACCACCAAATGCTTGTCAGCCAAAAGCCCAGCCAAAATACCGGCCATCAAACCATAACCCATGACGGCTTGACAGCGAAGAGCATTCGATACATCTTCTGCTCTAACATCTCCGTTCACGGTCGTAAAAGCGTGAAGACCTGGCATATGATACGTATCCATGGGTACATTTCTGACGAATGGTGATTCAGAATCCGCGGATACTCTTTTCCCCACACCACCACCACCACCACCACCACCATCACTATTTCCCACTCGAATTGTTTCTGTCATCATCATTTGTGTACACTAAAATTGGTTTTGGGTATGATATTTTTTAATACAATTCATCAAATCATCTTCTCGTATGGATTGGATGGTTTTCATCTTGTGATTGTTCATGTGATATACGGCATCCTTTATCGGCATGGCGACCGTTCGTTTTCGATGATCTAATAAAGCGTTAAACTTGTATTTATCTTTATACTCTTGCTTTAATAAATCGGATGTTAGCGAAAAGCTGTGCATACGATTTAATATGTAATTTCGCGTTAGGCACTTACATCGCTGCAATTCGCTGATGGAATCAATAACGAAAACAGAATACTGAACCCAATACTTATTATTGTCTAAACCAACCCATTCCTCTTCGAGGGTAAAGGTAGAATCATTGAAAAAAGAGCGAAAAAAGGGATTGTGAGCATGAATCGCAGCCATGTTATCGAGTTTTGGGTGGCATAACTTTGTTTCTTCAACAAACTCTCTTACTTTTGTGTTTATAACTGAATTCTGATCAATTGCTTCTTTTTTACCTCTCGGGGGCGCGAATTGACCTTCAACTGTTCCGCGCGGGAACTCGGCCAATTGTAAATTATATCTTAAATTTGAATTCAAAGAAAATGCGCCAAAGGTGCCATTATTGACGGTGAGATATTTGTTATGCTGAGTAAAATATGAGGGTGATTCATTCATAATCACGTAACCGTCGCAAGAAATGCATAAAATTCCATACGAATATCTTGATCTAGAGTTGATTTTGTCGGGGTCTGGTTGAGCGTAAAAATTATTGCTAATCAAGTAATCATTACGCTTATGAATATTTGGTTTAAACCAAAAGGCTATATTTTTCGAATTCTTGCCCATTTTGAATAGGTTTTATGTGATGAGCGTACTGGGGTTTTATCCAGTGATGGCCCAAGGGTATAGCTCTTTACTTTATATACGATCCATTTTTGTCAATAAAAGATATTTTGGCTTTTTTATTTTTTATTAGTGAATTTGTAAGAAAAATACATATTTCTATATTTCCCAGTGAAATTTTGATCAATTTATATTCACCAGTAAACATATGGAAGCTGAAATTAAAAAAGAAATCATAAACTGCGTATTTGGCTTTTAAAAATGAGATTTAAATTTGTCGAGAAGATTCTGCTTCTCGTCTCTCTTTTTTTCTATCCAAACATCCAATAAATCAATCCGGATACCATCATCGGCTAGCGATTGTTGGATGGCCGAGAGCGGGTATCGCTGGTTGGACACAACCCTCAAAAATAAATCCGCATCCTCGCATACAAACATCATGCCCAGATGAAATACCTTGGAAACTCCCGGCACAAAAAAATCGGCCATACAAATCATTTCCACGTAAACATCTCGACCTTCATATTTTTGTCTCGCAACCATGACATATTCCCGAATTGAATCATTGGCAGTGTGTTTGACGTAATATAACCGGTCAATTTGGTCGAGGTTGATTTCAAATGTCGCTAGTCGTTCATCGCTTATTTTTTCGAATTGATGCTGCCAACCGTGAGGGAAATCCATCAACCGATGAATATCTGTGGCATGGTTAACTCGTGAATCGAGGGATTTGAAGCTTGGTTGGCTCTCCTCGGTCATTGTCGCTACTAATACTTTGTCACGATACCGTTCCCAGGGGTAACTGTTTTTTTTTTCATTCTGGTGGATGTATTTTGAATGGAAACTGGGGAAACTTTATCGATACCATGGATGATATTCCAAGAATCAATACATTTCTTTGTCAAATCTAGTCAACATTTGTTGATTCTGATATTTTGAAACGATAAATTTGAAACTTTTGACTTTGTGTAGCCAAAAATCAAAGAAATGGTGATCAGTAAAACTGAAAATTCGTTAATTTTAAGATTTTGAAATGATATTTTTTTTATTTATTATTATTATTATTATTAAATAAATAAATAAAAAGAAAGAAAGAAAGTAGCAAGGGGCTCTGGATTTGTAAGAAAACAATGATAACTTATAAGAAAAATGCATATTTCTATATTTCCCAGTGAAATTTTGATCAATTCATATTCTCCCACAGCTTCCAGGAGTAAACATCTGGAAGCTGAACTTAACCCTTTAGCGGACCTATGTCCCAAATGGGATGATGTCAATAAGGTTCATTTTCCTTTTCCTGTATCCAATATTTGTCAATAACACCCACCCCCATAAAATCAAATCACATTTGAATACATCATAAAAGACAAATTAATTAACCGTGGTTTGATGGTCACAAAATCACCAATTTTGGCATAAGCATTTTGTATGTTGTAAATAAATAAATAATTAGTTGATGGGTTAATTATGGATAAGAAAAAAAAATAAAAGATATAAAAGAAATGCTCATTACTTATTTTCCCCAAAAAAATGGTTGAAGCCAAGGCTTCTGGATTCTCTAAGAGAAAACTCGAAAATTCCCAGAAAGAATACGGTAACGTGAAATGCGGATTGGGTTCGATTATTTCTAAGCTTTATAGCGAAGAAATACGGACTCGAATTAAAAATGCAATTGATGAAAGAGTGGTAGCCATTTCTCGCATGGCCTATAAAGCTAGTATCTTATACAATTCTTTGCTGATAGAGATTTGTAATACTAATAACTCACCCACCATAGATCGCACGGAACAAAATACATTCATCCAATGTTTTACCCAGGGATGTGAAATGAAGAAACGAAGAAAAATTAATCCGGTACTGGAAACTGTGTGGGAGAGGCTGAAGACATCATTTTTAAAAGAACAAAGATTCAAATGAGACTATAATTACATCAATTACGCCGCGAAAACGTATCGGATATGCTTTTTCAATAGTCTCACAACCAATTTCGTTAATCGCCAAAGAGTATCGATAAAAAGATTCATAGCCAGTCAATCACCAACTCGGTTATCCAGAACTGAATCACGTAAAATTATATGGGAAATCCAGAAGAGAATCAACGGGTGGAAGATGAATACAACCACCACCTCTATTGCTAATACATTGAATATCAAAGAGGTTATACTTATGGATTATATCGACGGGCACAGAAAAATGTTAGGGGCGATTAACGTAAACGTAAAAATATTAAACCCCATGATTCTCGTTAAATATTACCACTTTATTCTCTCGGAGACGTATCCTGGAACCGAAACGTGGAAAAAGTTAAAAGGGTTTACTCTCGCCCCCATTAATAAATTGAAACGACACGGAATCACCATCGATAAAATAGGCGTCAAAAGCTTTAAATCAGCCGTGGGGTTAACCGTGGATGATGATGATGATTTTTCATCATTGTTCGACGTGTCAAAAATTATTCGTGGATGTAAAATCTTTGATCAGAGTATTAACACGGATGGGGTCAGTTGCAGTGTCAGGTATAATAAAGAAATAACCAGACCACCAAAAGAAGAGGAGAAGAAAAAGAAGAAGAGAAGGAAGATAAACCCACCCGGGGAAGAAAAGGATCAGGTAGTGATGGGAGGGGATGTTATCGGAATTGATCCGGGGAGGAAAAATATCGCCTATTGCGTGGGATGGGATCCTCGCGAGAAAAAAGTGACCGGAAAAAAAACCCTCACGAGTGCCAGTTACTATTGCTGGTCGGGAATGACTCTGAGGAATGAAAGGGAAGAAAGACGGACCAAGAATTCCCCATATTTGAAAGAATACGGGGAAAAAATGTCTGAAATTGGACTCAAGAAAGCTTCCAACTCCATTTCTCTTTCTCATTGGGAATCCGCTGCTATAACCGCGAATAATGTAGGTGTATGGGATCAGAAATTAAATAAAAGATGTGCTCGGGAATCTTTTCGAGTTTACTGTCTCCAAAAAAAGACACTAGATACATTCGTCAACTCGGTTATGGGAATGAATAAGTTGATGCGACATCCCGTCACTATAGCGTACGGAGCCGCCAAATTCTCATCCACGGGTCGGGGAGAACATTTTTCTTCACCGACCTCTACCATCAAGAAAAAGTTTATCGATGCCTGTAAAAAAGATGCTCAATTCATCGACGTGGACGAGAATAATACGTCCAAAATATGCCACAGATGTCAAGGCGACCTCCTAATAGTGAAGAGGAAATCGCGGGTAAAAAATAACGAAGGTGTGCTCGAAACACGCGTGAGAGAGGTTAGGGGTTTGAGGCGCTGCGAAAGCAGTAGTTGTCTTCGTCTCGGACGACCCTTTCTCAATCGTGATCTTAACGCAGCCGCCAATATCGCGATTCTTTCTTCCGTTAACGTTAGATTGAGTCAATATAAACACAGTCATCAATGGACTAGTCGAACTCATTTATTGAAAAAAGAAGTCGGATCCTTTTCCACACTGGATTTCGAAGATGACTCGGCGAAAGCTACGTCGTTAAAACCCTGATGTGGGTGGTGAGGGAATATCGCCCTTATGGTCCAGAGAAATTTGGATCAGCCACCCGTTAAAGGGTTAACGAGCCAAAAAAATGTCAAAAACTGCGTATTTGGCAAAGCTTATACTTTTGCTTTTTATTTTTTTAAAAATAAGATTTCAATTTGTCGAGAAGATTCTGCTTCTCGTCTCTTTTTTTTTCTATCCAAGCGAAATCATCGACTCTGTGGATGAGAATCTTGGGTAAGGTTGAAATCTCATCCTTCAACAACTCACCCGACTCAAAAATGGTTTGGTGACAAAGATTATTCAGCAGGGAGGGTGTGTTTTTTCCATGCAATAAATCAATCCGGATACCATCATCGGCTAGCGATTGTTGGATGGCCGAGAGCGGGTATCGCTGGTTGGACACAACCCTCAAAAATAAATCCGCATCCTCGCATATAAACATCATACCCAGATGAAATATATCGGGAACTCCAGGCAGAAAAAAACCATATATGCGTGAGTGGTTGGCCATACAAATCATTTCGAGGTAAACATCTCGGCCATTGTATTTTTGCCTCGCAACCATGACATATTCCCGAATTGAATCATTACCAGCGTTTTTGACGTAATATAACCGGTCAATTTGGTCGAGGTTGATTTTAAATGCGGCTAGTCGTTCATCGCTTATTTTTTCGAATTGATGCTGCCAACCGAGAGGGAATTCCATCAACCGATGAATATCTGTGGCATGGTTAACTCGTGAATCGAGGGATTTGAAGCTTGGTTGGGTCTCCTCGGTCATTGTCGGTACTACCATGTCACGATACAGTTCCCAGGGGTAACCGTTTTTTTTCTTCTGATATTTTGAAAGGATAAATTTGAAACTTTTGACTTTGTGTAACCAAAAATCAAAGAAATGGTGATCAGTAAAATTGTTAATTTTGAGATTTTGAAATGATAAGTTTTTTTTATTTATTATTATTATTATTATTATTATTATTATTATTATTATTAAATAAATAAAAAGAAAGAAAGAAAGAAAGAAGCAAGTGGCTCTGAATTTGTAAGAAAAAGTGAGAAAACAATGATAACTTATAAGAAAAATGCATATTTCTATATTTCCCAATGAAATTTTGATCAATTCATATTCTCCCACAGCTTCCAATCCTACCCCTCTGGAAGCTGAAGCAAAGCTTCCAATTGATACTTTTGCTTTTTTATTTATTATTATTATTATTATAATTATTATTATTATTAAATAAATAAATAAAAAGAAAGAAAGAAAGAAAGAAAATAACAAGTGGCTCAAGAAAAAGTGAGAAAACAATGATAACTTATAAGAAAAATGCATATTTCTATATTTCCCAGTGAAATTTTGATCAATTCATATTATCCCACAGCTTCCAGGAGTAAACATCCAGAGTCAAAAAAAAAAATAATTTTTACTTTCAAAAACTGCGTATTTGGCAAAGCTTCCAATTGATACTTTTGCTTTTTTTCTAAACCTCTGATTATTTCAATTGTCCACCTCAACC
Source organism: Pandalus platyceros (assembly GCA_005815305.1). Classification (NCBI taxonomy): domain Eukaryota; kingdom Metazoa; phylum Arthropoda; class Malacostraca; order Decapoda; family Pandalidae; genus Pandalus; species Pandalus platyceros. Next base: position 11,461 of record ML567461.1, on the reverse strand, counting down.
AAATTATCTTCAACTGGTGGATATTGTTGAATTGTTTTTTTTAACTAGATGATGCTACAATATATCATCAGTTTGATCATTATATGACCATATTTCTTCTTGACTATCTTCAACTAGCCGGTGATCCTCGGCCAATATATCATCATCCGTCGTTGGATGTTTTTCTGTAACTAGCTGATGATCCAATATATCATCAGTTTGATCACATATTTCTTCTTGACTATCTTCAACTAGCCGGTGCTCCTCGGTCAATATATCATCCGTCGTC